>MU868454.1:24649-39755 GCA_036418205.1 Ostertagia ostertagi | reverse complement strand
TGTAGAAGAAAGCTGAGAAGACCATCGGAAAGCGCAAACCTTCCGCTCTCCAAAACTATCTTCCCTTTCTTAGAATCTTACGATATAGAAGAGATATTGCTTTTGAAGTGGCAAAAACTAGCATGAAAATTTCAGCGTCCTCGACGTTTACTCGACGAAATTTGAGAGACCCTATCTTTCTGCATGGAAGGCTTTCAGAGCAATTTCAATACTTCTTGGAAACGCGAAATCCAGCTCTATCTAACCCTACCTCAAACTGCTTCAAAGGTTATGAAATGGAGGAATGCAACCTTTTCATCGAGGGTGTAGATTTCGACGGTTTTTTTTTTGGATTTCAGCAAATCTGACCCAGTGACAATCGCGCCGCAGCTGCCGTTGAATCGGCCTGATTGATACACTCGGCTGTTTTGATATACTCAAGCAAGAATCAAGATTGAATCGCAACCCCGTGTGCTTCAGGATTTCTGTGCATTTCTGAACGAACCTGACTTTGAGGTCACACAAAGTTAATGCCTCTTTCCTCGAGTCGATATTTCAGTAAATACACAAAAGTGTGCAGCGATGAAAGACAGTGCATAGATGACAAGATGAGGCGTCCATAACATTATTTTGCAGGACTTTTTTTGATTTATTTTGCAGGATTTTTTTTGATTTGTTTTGCAGGATTTATTTTGATTAATTAATTAATTTGCTCTGTTAGAGGGGGTCGTGCCAGGATCTCGATTTCGGGGGGGGGGTCGTACTTCTGCGACCACGTACTCGACACGATTTTCACCCTGTCCTGCACCCCTCAACTCACCCAGCCTACCTACCCACAAAAACTTCAGTTTCACCTCAAACTCACATGTGATTTCGAGCGACTGAAGTGGGTACGACCCCCCCCCTCCTACAAACTCAACCAGGTACGACCCCCCCGTTGTTACTAGTAACAACGTAGGGTTGACCCTGGCCGCGACGCGAACGGCGAATGCTGAAATGCTTCCTCTCGTTTGGTTAGGCCGGATGAACGGTTTATCCTAGCTCCAACACATGGGACTCGATCTGAAGTCCCGCCAATCGGCATGCAGAAATGAAGGGGGGGGGGGGGTTCGGCTGGTTGCAGGATCTCATCGTTGTACTGTAGTGTCGAACAATTGGGCTGTGGTGGCACACACCGTATGTCACGTTTCTCATAAATAAACTGTTCTGGGTAACAGACAAATGGTAACTATTGCGATCAATAATGAAGAAAGCAGAGAAAAATGTGTGTGTTTGGGGGGGGGGGGAGCGGAGAGAACTGTAGTGGAAATGACTTGATCTTTTACTTTTTGTAAGCATGCATTTTTTCTTCCTCTCCCCCTCCCAAAGCTGTGTAGCGCAAGATTCTATCATAAAACTCCTAAAAATCATCACGTTTAGGTCTGAAATATTTATTTGAAGTCACGTTCTCTGTTTACAGGAATGGTCACAGTGCTTCGGACGTATGCTGTGAATGCTAGCACAGTGAGCGATCGATCGCGATCTATTTCACTGATTTCTGGTAGTCTTGCACTCGGTTTAACAATCGGACCTGGTGAGAGCAACTCGAATATTCCACTTATTGTGAGGTTGTCCTATTTGCTTACAAAAAAGCAAGGTTCGACTTGTGTCGGTTCCGTTTTTACTGAGAGGAGCAACATGAGTTCCTATTAGTGAAATACGAAGACCTTCATGGCGGAGGTGGTGTAATTGGTGCTCGTTTCACGTCCACGGTTGGGAGTTGGGTTGTTTGGTGGTGGGGGCGGGGGGGGGGGGTGGAGGAGATGTGGTGCAAGGAGTCATCCACAAGGTCAACCGTGCGTTGCGCAGATTTCAAAATTTTTACGACCCCCTCCCTTTCGGAGGGTATCAGTACGACCCCCTGTATTAGCTATTGTGTCTTTTACATATTTTAGGCCCATCATCGGTGTATGGGCCGTCACCGACATGGAGAGGTGGTGGACAGTGGTCAAGTCCGCGCGCTTGTCTCGCTCAGAGGACGGGAATCGAGGCAACATGAAATTTCACTCATTGAATAGAAGCAGTTTCCAAATTTTTGATTAACCTAGACCTGATTTTGGCATGTTAGTAACCCAGAAATTTCCACTTTCATAAACCAACTAGGTTTTTTTTGAACCAGCAAATCTCCTTTTCAAACTGTATAACTGAACCTTGTATCGAGCAAATGAGTTTTTTTTGGAAGGATTTTTCGCTTGCGCTCACTGGGAAATGACGTAATTCACCTTGAAATTTCGCCCTAGGATGCGCCATTCAATTGTCTGTGGTGCATAATCACAGTGGTAGTTTAAAGTCTGTTCTCCTTTGCCACTTACAAGGAGAGGCTCCCAGGTCGCCATGGCAATTCAAGAAGAGATGTATACAGCTGGATGTATGATGTGAGTCGGTGAGTCCAGGAGAGGGCTTGCGTGCCACTTATGAGGAAACCCCGGATATATTACGAAGGGCAAGGTCAAACCCTAGTAGCCGCGCGGTGACTACTAAGTTAGAGATGAACTAACTACCCTAACGGCCAGCTAACTGACCTTGGCAACCACATAACCGACTTTAATACACTTAAATACTACGTAGATAGCTTGTGGGTTTTAACCCTCATTGCTACATGACACGAACAGAAGTTGTACTAAGTTTTATGTTACTTAACTACTCTTATTATTTTATGAACTAATTGTTAATACAAGTAAGGTTAGTAAGTTCCTAAACTAACTCACGTCGGGTCGCTTCCCTCGACCCGCCGATCGACCACGAGTTGTTGAAGTAGGAATAACATCAGGAATAAGAGTTCTAAGGGCTAACGCCCTGCGAGCCTGCAGAACCGACGACGAAGGGGGACACCGAGACTGGCCTGTGATGGTGCCGTTGCGAACAGCCCGCACGTTTCCGCGCGATCACGGATAGATCATGCTGGGTCATGTCTGCAGGACTTCGCAGGCGCCGGCGCGCCCAGGGTTCCGTTGGAGCGGTCTTCGTGATACGCGACACTCCCGCCGCAAAGGAACCCCTTGTGGGCATCGGTCTCAGGCCCCCGCCTGGCGACCTAGCGCTCGGCAGCTGTCAAGAACCCGAATGCGAAAGAAATAATTTTCGATAGGGTGGTCTCACGGCTAAGGTCTTGGTTAGAGACTCGAACTCCTAACCTATTCGGCCATTCTGTGAGCCACGTAACCTTCAGTTATGTCGCTGTATTGCCTATAGAATAACCACAAAAATTCTGGTATGGGTGGCATAAGCGAAAAAATGTGAAGTGTGTGGCATATATCAATGCCACAATGTACGACGTGTTACAAACATGGCTGCATACATTGCCGCAGTATCGTCAAGGTATCAAATCTGGACTCGTCTGAGTACTAAAACAGATTTACCAGAGAAGCATTGTGAAAGTTTTTCCTTAGTTCATTTTTTGCAATGGTGTCAATCATTTAACGACCTGCACCATTCACTAAGTGGCACTGGAAAAAATGATAAAACGAAGTTATAAGCTCCCTTCTCTTTTTCATCCTGTCAGTGTAACAACAAGCAGTTAGAGAGCAGAACGCTTATAAAAAGACCAGCGGATATTTTCTTTTCAGGTATTCAAATAATATTTTCACCAATTGGTTACCCTGGAATCAAGCTTGTAGGAGCTCTCAACCTGGACATGTATACAGGTGTGGTGATACTTTTTGAAATCGTTTCTGTTGTTGCTTTTCACGAGGAGTGCTGAAAAGGCCATCAGATGGATAACGAGTTCAAAGCCAGAACCTTGGAATCCGGAATCTGCTCTTATTTTTAGCAGCCATATGCTGATACGTTACATCCGAGATCAAAGGGTTTCTCGTTTCTTTCCTTCTGTGCTTTTCAATGAATCCGACGAATGGCAGCGATGTGGGTAGAGTCTTGGCTGTGTGACGGAAATAAGTTAGGGTTCCATTCCGAGGTCGAACCTTTTGTTAAATTACCATCTCTGTGATACCATTTGCATCGCAGGCTGCTCCGAAAGGTAGCAGATAGAAATTTTGTACAACATTAGGAACGACACAAGTAATGAAATCTTATTCATGGGTACTACAATCACTTTCAGCACCCGCGTTTATGGGCCTTCTTGTAAACTTAGCTTGTTTTGTTCTCGTGGTATTCTTCTTCCGTGAATCTACCGTTGGTTTGCAAAAACATGAACCTATGGAAAATGGTATGTCTCAGATCAAAATGAGGTTCCTATTTGGAATAAAATCCTCGGACGATTTTCAGATGAGCACTTGCGTTTCTTTGCACTTCCCAAATATGATCGTTGGGCAATCATGATTTGTATTCTGACCCGATTCGCGCAGATGTTTGTCATCACAAATCTCGAAACGTGCGTTAGTTGTAAACGCTACATCTATGCCTTGCAAAGGGTGAAGATCTCCCTCAGTAGAGTCCTCCTTCCAGGCTGGGAGCTCCTATCTCAATGACAATATTCGGCTGGAACAAGCAACAAACGGTTCAGTACAATTCACTGATGCATGGTGGCTTTGGTTTCATTTCGTTTTTGATCTACGCTTTCAGTGTGTACTACGACATTGGTAAAATGTAAGTGAATCAGCATTTGAGGAATTTACCATTAAATCCTATTGGTTCATGCATTATGTATATTTTGGTTGAGTATAAACCATGACGCAGTGAAAACGAATGAAATTCGATTCGCAGAAGATTGAGAAAGTCTAAGTAGAATTTACCATCTGGAGTACAAAGTCAACGGCTACATTCTCGCAATACTGCACACAGCACTCTGGAAACGTAAAACTACAAGTGCAATAAAGAATGTGAGAGAAAATCACAGGGTGGTACTAGGAGGAAATCACCTCTTGGAGTTGATCTCAAGTTTGATCGAAAGAAAAGTTCGGTAAACGACATTTTCTTGATACAGTAATTGCCCCGCTCGTTAATTTGTTCGTTTATTAATGTATCTATGCACTCAATGGTGCGCCACAACACGGCAAAAGAGTGATGCTAGTTTGGTTCGACAAAAAAAACAAACGCTTGTTTTGTTTGTTAACTGCTGTTTTAACGCCGCAGTTCGCGTTGCGAATGTTTCACAAGAATGCTGGGTTGTGAACAAAACTTTCGCCCCAGGCGGGACTAGAACCCGCACCTCTCGCTTTCCGGGCAAGTGCGCTACCAGTTACGCTACCGGGGCACCATTTCATTCCAACTCAGCTTTTCATGGTATACGTACCATAGCTTTCAGCACTCACACGTCTAACGTGTTGAGCCGGTTAGCCGATATCGGCAATGACCGCGAGGCTGAAAGCTTTAGCAATGAATTTTGACTTGTTTTGTTTGTTAACTGCTGTTTTAACGCCGCAGTTCGCGTTGCGAATGTTTCACAAGAATGCTGGGTTGTGAACAAAACTTTCGCCCCAGGCGGGACTAGAACCCGCACCTCTCGCTTTCCGGGCAAGTGCGCTACCAGTTACGCTACCGGGGCACCATTTCATTCCAACTCAGCTTTTCATGGTATACGTACCATAGCTTTCAGCACTCACACGTATAACGTGTTGAGCCGTTAGCCGAATATCCTAAGGACTTAAGAAAGAAGAAAACAAAAAGATTCGCGTCCCTAGCTTTACAAGCTTGCCGGATACAGAAAATGACTCTAGAAAGCGCAAAACTATTCGCTGCCATAACTTTGTATGCGAAACTTACGTGGGTAGTGTCTACCTACAGGCAGGGTCAACCGTCCGTTGGACAAAGTCCAACGCGACGACGAGAGTAATGCCGAGAGTGAACGTACGCACGGAGACACAGACGGCTCGCGGGTGGCGAGAGTGAATGCCGGCGCGGAGAGCGGTCAACATCGGTCCAACGTCGCTCCAATATCGGTCCAACGTAACGGTTGACCCTGCCTACAGGTTGCCGTTAGACTTAAAACTGAGTGACGGCCACAGAAGTGCAGGTGAGTCTGGGCAACGCAAACAACCGTTGTTGTTCCCGGGCGGGCCAAAGCAGTTGTCTTTTTGATCCAAACACGAATCCAGGG
Organism: Ostertagia ostertagi; assembly: GCA_036418205.1. Lineage (NCBI taxonomy): Eukaryota > Metazoa > Nematoda > Chromadorea > Rhabditida > Trichostrongylidae > Ostertagia > Ostertagia ostertagi. Next base: position 33,742 of record MU868454.1, on the reverse strand, counting down.
CGTAACACCCAGACACAAGTGCACACTGCTCTTAAAAAGTCAGCAAACTGTGCCTTTTTCGAAAATAAGACAGACGAACGAGATTGCAGTTGGCTTAATAGCCAATTAACCTCCCCTTCAGGGGCCGTATGCAACAAGCCCCGCAGCTCTGAGGGGATATATCCCCTCAGTCGTATGCAACAAGCCCCGACATCGTCGGGGACATATCCCCGAAGTCGTATGCAACAAGCCCCGACGCTCGCGAGGGGACATATCCCCTCAGTCGTATGCAACAAGCCCCGCAGCACTGAGGGGATATATCCCCTCGGGGCTTGTTGCATACGACTTTGGGGAGACAACGGAGGGGATGAATCCCCTACTCTCGACTAGGGGGATTCATCCCCGACGGCTTCGGTCAGTTGGACTTTCGACGCGTTAGCGTCGCGGTCGAGCTTCGGGATTTCGGTGATAAAGCATTGTGTTCCCATTTGCACTGTAGTTCAGTCTTGATCCGTTTGATTCCGCTTTCTTTTTTATGATGATTTCATCCAAATTCTCAGGCTAACCATTCTTTTTCCACAAATTCACCTGTGGTTAATGCCTTAAGCGTACAAAAGCAACCCGTATCAGACAGAACGTGGGCATAGATGGAGCCATTGCCATCCTTTGATGGAGATGGGGACAACTCGAGTGAGTTAGACGTTCATCAAGACTACCGGCATCTCATGAAAATGAACATGGCATCATAAGGGCAAGTGACCGTTCCACAAACTCGATTTGAACGTACGGGATCTTGAGATATTATGGATCATTGAAATTAACAGCTCATTTTTGACAAACTTCGCCAGGAAACATCGCATCAACAGGCATATCCCTTCTTACACGAAACTGTTCGAAACAATCAAACCTGTCGTAAAATCGGCAATGGGATCCGAAACAAATAGAGAAACATATTTGGAAAAGAGAAAAACAAACTACGATAAACTACGATGAACTTAAAAAACGAAACGTAGATGAACAAACCCTATTGGTCATGTCAGCCTTGTTACCCGCAGGAGCCATTACGATATTAGGAGAGGCCTGTCTCTGAAGCTCCTTCACCCAGGCTATTTTGGTGGAATGTAAAGCAAATTCAAGAATCATAAACAATTGTTATCGTACTATGTTCAATTTCGAGAATACGTCCATCTGTTGGAATTACACTGATACATATTTATACTCACTTGGTATGTTCGATTTCCATAATTCAATGATGAAAGTTGCCAACAAGTTGAAATTTTCGGAAATCAAGGGCATGACTTGAGTAAGTGACAAGAAAGGGGTACGTGAAAGGGTTTTGCTTTACCTTGGGAAAAAAATTCGGAAACAAAAGACAACGAAATGGATAGGAAGTGTTGATAGCATCGTCCCTGACCCATTATTTGATTAATGCTTAAATAATTCAGCCGGCTGTACTAAAAGAAAATCACAGTGATCTAAAATGTCAACTCATCCCTACAATTAAATGTACTTAGCCTCAATACATCATAATGTAGGCTTAAAGGCAAAAGTCAGGCTCGTGTTTGGGCATTATGGCGCCTGAAATTGAGTGTAGAGATGGGAGGTGGAACGACAGTGAAGAAAAAACGCAAAGAAACCGTCGACAAGACCGAAATCGAAACCCCTTCCCTTCTAGCAGTGAAGGAGGCTTGCTCGGGGGAGAGCCACGTCCAAACGAGTTTTCCGGATATGCCAGCCGTTCCATCGGTTGATACGGCAATCAACCTAGCTGATCTCACACGTTAGGCCAGCCACGCACCACATCCCGCGGTGGGCGGGACCAGCTGATGAAACGAACCCATCGCTGTAAGTAGTAGGCCAGAGGCCTTGACGGCGCGCAATCTCGAGTCAGGAGTGTGGCATCACCCCTCTGAGCGCATTCCTGGAAATATTAGTGATGGAAAGGCCTTCTATGGTCACCTAATCCTGACTCGTGGCTTTAAGGCATTAACCACAGGTGAATTTGTGGAAAAAGAATGGTTAGCCTGGAAATTTGGATGAAATCATCAAAAAAAAGAAAGCGGAATCAAAGATCAAGACTGAACTACAATGCAAATGGGAACACAATGCTTCATCACCGAAATCCCGAAGCTCGACCGCGACGCTAACGCGTCGACAGTCCAACTGACCGAAGCCGTCTAGTCGAGAGTAGGGGATTCATATCCCCTCAGACCTGCGGGGCTTGTTGCATACGACTAAGGGGATATGTCCCCCGCGGGCGTCGGGGCTTGTTGCATACGACTGAGGGGATATATCCCCTCAGACCTGCGGGGCTTGTTGCATACGGCCCCAGAAAGCGAGAATGTGTCGGCTGCAGACCAAATTCCACAACTGACAACGGCCTCCTAAATCTGGTGAAAAGGTTCATAGTGATGACTGGTTTCTGGTAAATGATAGTTGTAATTAGTGGAAAAAATATGAAAAAAATATAGAAAAATTGAAATAGAATACAACTGCAACAGGCTAATCATTTCATTGGCAGAAAACATTAACATTTTGTGAAGGCCGTCGTCACTTGTGGTGCATGGTCTGCACCCGACCCTCCCTTGAAGAGGAGGGTTAGTGCAGACCTTCACTTACTTCACTGTTCACTATTATACATATTGTGCAATCAGTCACCTCCAAATTAGGAGTACTCTACTCGATTACACTACGATAGATCACTTAGATATCTTCTGATAAGACAATTTAAGGATCAACCATCGGATAAGCTCCTGTATGGGAATGCTCGGGCTTGTTGCTTTCCACCTACTTACTTTCCCGTGGTGGGGATTGCCCGGATCTATTCCGTACCAGCAAGATTGTGAGTTTGAAATCTTTGTGACTGATATTGTATTTGAGATTTTATCATAAGACCTTTGGGGAGGGACCAGAAGGAGATGGAGCTCAATTATGTGTAACTAGTTCCATCCCCAACTGCCTGTAAATCAGTGCACTAAAGCTCCAAAATCCACAAATTTTACAGGTTTTTTTCTAAGTATAGCTTGTTCCGCTCAATAAGGAGGCGCGGAAACGCAATGATTTTTCTGCTGTTTTCAGCTTTGCTCAATTCTGTGAGAACATCAACGAACATAACAGCTATTGTTCGAAAGTGGACAAGTGCTCAAGTGTTTGTAGTGCATCTCTTAGCATTCTGTACTAAATAAGGAATGAGAACAGACACATGGGGAGGGGGGTCGGGACCTAATGGAACGAATCACCCACATGACTGAGTTAAGTACATAACATGGAAACTACTTTTCAAAGCTTCTCCGCTTAGCTCATCTCAAACATCTAATCACTCTCATTTCAGTCATAACAATTAATGGTTCCCTGGTACCAAATCCGGACCCGGTTGGATGCCGACCATCATTTGAATGGTAAGCGCTTAACGGAGTTATGAATTTGTTTGTTCAAAAATTGTGTGAGGTAAGCAGATAACAGTGCACGGCAAGATACATATGTTCCTCTTGCTAAGTAAGCTTGAAGATAATACTATATTTGAAGGTTTATTAACTACTTTTAGAAGTTTGGAAAATGATATGCATTCTTTTGCGATTGCATTCCATGAGAATTCGATTGGTGTAACTTTTCCAAGGTTTCACTTCATTAAAAAAAATGTAAACATTGCTCCATATTGAGGGCTCAAAAGCCGGTGAGAGGAGGGAGCTTCAAAAACTTTTTACCACTAGGTAAATAGGGTAGGCCAGCTTCATAAAAACGCTCATAGATGAATCGATTTCTGTTTATTTCAGTTCAAAAACGCTATTCCGTGTAAAAGTGGCGTTCAGCGAAATTGACCCACTGCAGATGAAGTTGGTATCAAAATGTCGAGAATCGTCTGGAAAATACAGTAGTGTCCTTTTCATTTCACTTCGGAGTAGAATAAAAGTTCAATTCAATTGCTGATTGCTTTTATTCTTATCTATTCCCCGCTGGTTATAATTATAGCGAGCGACGCTCGCTAATGAGCTGGCCTCAGGTAATTTGATGAATTCCTCTAAAATGAAGTGAAAAAGTGAAGTAAATAGGGATTTTCATGCACCATTGAATTGGTCGTGAGCAGAGCTATCAATTGGTATAATTTTCAGGCCGCGTAAGCCATTTTTGCAGGAGTTATGGCGAGGCGACGGTTGCGACGGATCGAATGCGTCGCAAATCGTCGATTGAACAAAAATTAGTAGCGGTAGTGTACAGTGCTCGCAATTTCAGTGTAGAGGCTGTGAAGGTGTGGGTGCTTCCGAGTATAACCCAGATGATATTGCGACTCAAATTTGCTTCCCTGACCTCATAAAGACTTACTAATAGCCTTGGAAGGAGCCTAGACTTTCTCTCAACGACATCGGTTAATCTACGTATTCTTACATACCAGTTCTGATACTCATGCACGTTTTTCAAAGGAAGGAGCATTTCCGAAACCCAGATGTGCTGAACAGGTCCTTCTGCGACATGTGCTGATGGAATCCTTGTGGGCCCTCTGTCAAGGAGATGTATCGAATAAGCACCAGTTATGGACTACAGAAGAGCTAATATAGCAGGTCTTGAAGCACGGCAGTGAACCGATGATCATGCGTCGGAATCTTTATTCTTGTACGCCACTCAGGATATTTGATGTTGCTTATAAGTGAAGGACCATTATCAATTCTTTTACACTTGAAAATGACGAATTGGTTTTTACTGAGGGTGACCTTGTAATTAGAAATAGCAGCACGAACTGAAAAATATTTGTGAAAAATCTAGAACATAAGTGGTGGGAGGCCTGCTAGCGATGCTTTAGCGACTCAGCAAATTTCCAGCTGTTTGCTTGTTCTCAGATTGGTGAATTCTGGAGCACTTATATAATAATTATAAAACACGCTGTACATGTTTGCGATGGAAGGGCGGTGGGTCGAAGTGGCTTTGCGGAATGAGATGCACATCACCTGAGAAATCTTTGAATGCGAGCCTCAAATCTGCACTCCTTATCTTGAACGATTCCCTGAACAAAGCTACAGAGCTTGTTTTTATACGGAGGAAACTCAAGCTCAGGACGAATACGATGCGCATGCCTAGTCTGGATTTAGATCGGCGGCCTAGCGGTTACAATGCTGGTCTCGTTTTGCAGGGGTTTGGTTCCTTGATGCTCGGGTTTTATTACACTCTTTCAGAAGAACGCTTAAAGGCAGAATTCACGATGAAAAGTTAGCTCATTGGAAATAGGGTAGAGGTGGTCAGTGGAGCAGGGATGAAGAAGAAACCATTGAAACGGCCCGAAACCCGAGAAATGGGACCCCTTCCTTGCCCGTTGATTTGCGCATTGATGCGACTCTCTGTGCCCTCTTCAACACTACGCTCTCTCTGCTATCTAATCACTCGCCACGTATAGACCTGCGGCGAGTGATTAGATAGTCGGTGGGCGTACCCCGCCAACCGCGCCAAGAGTGAGCCATGCTAGATCGCCGAGGTCAAATCTTTCGCTGCCAATTGCGTTTGGTCAGCACCCTCGGGGGTCCGCCTTGTCTCTCAACTGGGGTACTTACTCTTTCTTCGACCTTCGTTCGTATCGAGGAATCCTCTTTCAATACGTTTGCGAGGCACTTTTGCATGCTTGAAAAATCATCTCTCGAAAAACTGCTGTTCCTGAAGAAATTTCACCGCTTCAGGCAACTCAATCGTGAATTCGTCTGATCGCTCCTTTTTCGCACACCAAACAAGTTAAACCTCTAAACTGACTGAAAATCCGCAAACAGGGAGAGAGTTTACAGAATCATCGCAAGCTGCTGGATAGAATCGAGCGGAAAACCCTCAATAGATGTGCATTGACGTGTATCATTCAGGTGTGCAACTACCCCTCCAACAAATCCAGTGTTATTCGTTGTCACCTATATTTTCATTGTGGGAATTTCATTTTCGATGATCAATGTCAGCATGAACACGGTATTCTCCACCTTGATTGGACCACGAAGTCAGGTAAACTCGTACTCACTCAACTCAACGTAAAGTAGTGAAAAAGGGCAGGCTACCGGGAAGTGAAGTGATACTGTAAAATAGGAAAGAGGGAAAGAATGCATCAATTTCTCTGGCAATCAAAATTGTTTGCTTCATTTTCGATGCTACTTTTCTTAAAGAGGAGTTCGGCACCAACAATATCCTCCAATTTTTGTAGAATTGGAAGAGCTCTTTGGTATGATTGTTCTCTGTGTTCAATCCCCGGGCCATGTGTAAGAAAGCATGGCGTCACTTATCATAATTTCTTTTTGTCAACGAATGAATCTTTTCAAAAATAAATCTCAAATTCCTAGGAGAAGTGGGATGAACGTTGTTTCTTTCGGTTTTGTATCATATCAAAAGTTGTGTGGGATTATTCCAGGGTACGATGCAAGGCGTTCTATTGCTGAGCGGTAGTGTCGCAAGAATGTGTGGTCCAATTTTTGTATCGTAAGTTTTTTTTTATAATTGTTTTTCTGACACGAATATCTATGTCACATCCGAAAGGTGAAGGACAATGCGTTTGGAGAACAACTTCGAGACCGCTACTCTCATGTCTCAATCAAAATTATTGTAGCACTTGAGTGCTCGTTGAACTTTAAATTGCTTACAAGCAGACAACAGCAAGTGTGAACGATCTTCAAGGAATAAGATCACTCAGCTGGCGTAAGAACATCGGACCCTCGAAAGCCACTCTGAAAAACTAAGCAGCTCAAGACGTGCAACGTCTTCTTTTTACATTGAATTCTGGGCTATTTTACAATTACAAAGACACGAATGCAATATAAAAGGCTTGATTTCCCCAGGGTGCAATAGCATCACTGCATCATCTTTGAACAGTCTAATGGAATCTTCTTTTTACAGAAACCTCTTCGCAGAATATGGCCCAAGACCAGCTTGGGGAATGGAAATTGCTTTCGCGGGGATCTGCGCACTCTTGTGGATAATCTTCTACAAGCGAATGGTTCCGCTAAAACTTCCAAAAAGCTTCAGTGCCGGCGAGATGTTCAGAAATAAGCACGGAATGGTCTACAAATTCTAACTGTCTTAATAACATGTGCTCCACGAGTCTTGGTTCAGGCTCAAACTTGTGCATTCCGTTCTGCTCACCGAGTGTGAATCAGGATTACTTGTACATACACAACTTACATATTAACCACCTTGCTATGTTTATTTCAACAGAAATAAAGTTTAAAGGTGTCGCCTATAAATGACAGAGGCTGCGATAAACTTGGATCCTTCCACTATGCTGTGTACAGGTCTGAGGACAGACAAACTCAAACATAGACAGCACCACAACTTTCACTCTCGTTTATCAATATTGAATGGATGAAAAGTGCAAAGGAGAGAGGCGCTACGTCGCACTGTTCGACATCACAATCAGGGTCATGGAATGGCAGGGCAATGATTGTGTTCCGGACAACCACTGCTTCTACCTTTCATGTCTGTGCATAGCTGGGACGCTTGCTTGTGATAGTGAAAAAAATCTTGTTCAAACATTGGCCTTTCCTCGAAGTAGATTTCAAACCCATAAGGTAGGTCGCTCGTCATCTTTGTCATATCTCAGTCTCTGTTTACTTTTCCTATTTGAAAAAGTATCACTGGAGACCATACTTCGTGCTAAACACGGTTGTTATATGGAATCTTTATTGTTTAGACTTCTTCCCAACAGGGTCGGTCCTACGTTGCTACAAGTAGCAACGGGGGGTCGTACTTTGATGAGTTTTTAGAGGGGGGGTCGTACATTTTGATGAGTTTGTAGAGGGGGGGGTCGTATATTTTGATGAGGTTGTAGAGGGGGGGGTCGTACCAAATCCACCTTTGGGGAGGGGGGTCGTAAAAATTTTTCGAAAAGTAGCAACGATAGGACCGACCCTGCTTCCCAACCATCTCGTCTTCATCAGAAATCGGAGATCTTACCCGTGAGAAGCACTAGCCCACACTTTATGTTCGTAGTAACGTTATTAGAACGAAGCAAATCCTCGGCCTCCGAAAAAGTCGAATAGTGAGGCCAAACCTTGAAGATGTCATGGAATAACCTCTTTTAGTATACAACAAAGCAATCTATAGATCTAGCTCGTTCAGTGATATGCAGCAAAAAGGGAAAATGCAATCGCTGGTCATCCTTTTCGGGATGCGCCTCGCATTTTGTACTAGCATTTTGGATGCGATTTCGTCTATACACACAATTACGGGATACACTTCTGGTATATTCGTACCGATGCCGGAGGGATTCAAGGCCTCGATGGTCTGAACGGTGTACAATACAAGAGATGACCTCTGGGCCGTATGTGTGGTAAGCAGCGTGAGGTGCTAGTGCACAAACCCCACTTCTAACACACAATAGCATTCTAAATTTTTGGAGAGCCCTGTTTATGAATTCCCCGATTTCATGGAATTACCCGTAGTGTCTCATGAGCGAGCGATATATACTACAGTGCGTTTCAAAAGTATGTGCACACCCTCAAAATTCACGTTTGAAAGGGAACCATGAAATTCTTTTCTTTGTTTCAAAAGTATGTGCACACTTAACAAAAGACAAAAACATAGCTGAGATTAGAAATCAGTGGGGCCTCCAGAGTTTCTAATTAGCTCAAACATCCTGTCCGGCATAATCTGAACCACGTTTGGCATAGCTGTTTCGTCGCTGTCGGCCCAAATAGCCTCTACCGCCGCCTTCAGTTCATCCGCGGTATTATACTGCCGGTTGCTAAAGTTAACGCCTTGATCAAGGGCTCCCTATAGGGTTGCAGTAAGGAGGACACACAAGCCAATCTATCGCTTCAGCACCATTTGGTTAAGGCCATTCTTTGGTAGATTGCGAAGCATCGAAAGACACGTGGTCCTGTTGCTAAAAATGCAATTTTCGCTCCGCTTCGCTAAGGAAGGGCAACAGGTGACACAGAGCTGCTTGGTATTCTTTACAGTTCATACGCAATAATGGAACGGCAACTTCTGAATTTCCGCTGATTGCGAAACCGCCGCAGACCCATCAACGGGCCTCTTCCGAAATTCCTTCTCGAGAGCACGAGCGACTCACGGCCAAGCCTCTCCAGTTTAGTAGCAAAATCACCCGGCGCGTCAAGATCGAACTCTTTCCATGAGTTAGGATTATCTGAGTAGAGAAAG
>MU868453.1:159435-171221 GCA_036418205.1 Ostertagia ostertagi | reverse complement strand
AATCGAGGAAATGGTCCATCTTCTAAATCACAATTACATATTTATGATACCTAAATTACCATGTAAATCATCATGCCAAACACGACCCCCTCGCTGACAATATGCTAAGCACTATTAGTAGGAGGGTCTTTTCTGTCTCGTCATAGTGTATAAGGTTGCCTTCGATAGAACGTATCCATTCTGTCGGGATAGCATACTCCACATTACCACTGGGAGGTTTTTTAATCCCTTTCGTACGCAACTCACAGCAGGTCAGCGGTAGCACTTGTTAAGCTATGGCGCACGCTCGCAAAAGTTAACCACAAGAAATCTCTCCCCTTTCTCATGGTACCACGTTTCATTTCCATAGATGTTCATAGATGTTAGAAGAGCGCGAATTCCTTATAGGGATTTTACAAGCTTGAGAAACAAAAACAACTGATTTCCTGTAACACCTTAAGGTTGCTTACCGCTTCATTGTTGTAGGTGGCCCACCAGAGCTGCTTGTCCTTCATACCAGTATAATCAAGACCAACAATTGCCTGCCAGTTGTTATAGTTGCTATACACACCCCAACTTTGTCCTAGGCTCTAGAAGAACAAGTGAATGTTTTTTCCAATAGTTATGAGTGATTATTCAAGAAGAAAATTGAATAGGTAAAATACATCTATCAAAGAAGTGAGCAATATAACAACTCCAAAATAGGATTTGACTTACGGTTAGCTCTTTTCCCATTGCCTCAATGAAGGCACGGTTTTTTGTGTGATCACTTGGCCATTGGTATGTCTCGATGTCAAGCCAGAGCATTCCAACTTTTGCATTGGCATTTTTCAATGCAGTTACTGCTTCGGAGACCTGGTTATTGTTTAGATGTTGGAACTGTCCTTTCACGCTTAACGTTCACTGTACATACATTGATAAAGCTTCGAGCAATACCTGTTTGGCCGCACTGGGGCAAGACGAGGATAGACAAGGGAAGATGTATCCGTCTACATGAGCGAGCCCAGCTGTAACAACTTTATTTATGATTCTCATCTGTGAATCCTAAATACGAAGATCTGCTTCTGTGCCCACGAAGAATTCCTTCTCAATTGCCTTGAATGAGTTTCCTTTTTCTTTCAAATCGGTAAAAGGCTTCGATGATCAATCAAGTTGCGATCTGTGCACTCGACTTCTATAGGATCCTATAGCCGGTACTTTTAGGATGATCTAATGTTACAGAGTAGAAGCCATTCCAGATCACGTTCTAGGGTTCCTCAATGGGGGTCATATGGGCCGTGAGAAGGATGGAGGTTGTAGATGTCAATGGTTTACTAGGTATGAAAATGAAACAGCGGTGGAAAATATGTAAGGCTTTGATTTGTTCTCACACCAGTCATATTTAAAGCGAGGGATTACGATGAGTTTGGACTGGTTCATAGTGGAAGTGGAGATGCTGAATAATGCCCCAGTGGCGAAAAAAGCAAAGAAATCCGTCAAGAAGGCGCAAAATGGGACCCCTTTCTTTGCCCGTTGACCTCCGATAATGGACGAGCCAGTAAACAACTGGTGGTCATTTGCGAACCAGTTAGCCGCTATCATGCCAACAAACTCCTTGCCCTGACTGAAAGGGCATCCCTTATACAAGTTATAGGATACGGGCACTTTCAAAATTGTAGCCGACTGGTGCTGCTGGAGCGGAGCACAGGCGGAGCACGAAAAGGATTCGCAAGCTGAGTGCACTGCGGCTAGTGCACCCTAGGAGACGAAAATGACATCTCGCTTGAAGAAGTGCTTAACACAAACTAATCAAGTTTTAACCTATTCCATGGCAATGAACCCTTTGGCTTCCGGCTGCTGCTTCCACTGATGCAATACTTCCTTGCTACATACGCACTTTATCGTAATCCCTCGCTTTACCACCTTCGACGGCCGGCCGTTTGACAGAAAATTTGGATATGGGTCTGGGGTGATGTAATTAGTAACAATAACGAGGTCAACGATAGGAGGCCAAAGGCCATCGGCCAGATCAATCGCACAGACCATGGGAAGAGGGAGGATGTGTGTACCCGACAAGAGGCCTATCACGCAGCGAGGAGTAGAAGAGGCAGAAGAACCATTAGGCGAGTTGGTTCCATAGAAAAGCTCACGGCACGGATGCGTCCGCGTGTTGATGAAGTCACTTTGACGTCAAAGCATCGGCGAGGGAATGAACAAAGCGTGAGGCCAATATTTTAAAACAACATCTCCAGATTAATGTGGTGGGGTAGCTGCAGTTGATATTGGAATTGTGGATGCCGAGACGACTGAAAGTGGAAAAAAGAAGCAAACAATATCGCCAACAACGCCCGTGAACAAGGAGTCAATCTCTTCCTTTTTTGAACGAGAGAGAGGCGCATCGGACGCGTTGGACTTGACTGGCGCGAGGTACCTCGTCCGCAAGTTCACATTAGTCGCCATCACTTTGCAAGGCCTTAGCGCTGTTGCCGCGCATATTAGAGCTGCGACAATGGCAGATCTGTGATATAAGTGAGCTAGTCTATCCCATCTCCAAAACAGATTCTTCGATACAACCCCATCTGTGGTTACTGCTTTAGTACATTACGTGCTGAAGAGTTGATCGTACCCTAACTTTATGTGTAATAAGTAGTGGTGTAGTTGGGGAACGAGTTGACGAATCCATTATAAGAATCGACATCAGCATGACTGTGCACTTCTAAGGGTTTACACATGAAGGTGTTGACTACGCCATTTGATTACTGATCATGTCAACAAACAACTGGAATAATACTTACTCAAATGATTCCCACTCTCTAGCGCAAGGATAGCATCTATACGTACAATCATTTCACTTTCCGCGCTATTGATTGCATAGGTGAGTAAAGTGCGAGCAACCTCGTTACTAATCAGGCGAAATGTTGGTAGCTGTCGCTCTTGCCACAGCTGCGACGTCGCCAGCACGAGCTCACCTCCGCCGCCGGTGAGCTTTTCTCTACGTCGGACGAGTCATGCATTCTACGCTTCTCCGGTTCACCCAGTCGTCTCTTCTGAAGCCTGTTCACTTCGACACAAGTGTGGGCATGAATAGTGGGCTACGATCTTTAAGCTTCTCTAGCCACCCGTCGCGCGATAGACTTTCTGTAAGGTACTCAGAAAGGGAGACCGTACCAAGATTCTCGTTAGAAGGGGAGGGATTGTGCTGCCACCGTGGATTTTCTCTTACCGATATACACCCTGTGACCCTCATATGTTAATACATGATGGGACGTCTAAAAAATCAGCTCACTACGGAGACATGATAACTTTTTTTTCAGCAGGAAGTGCTGATTCGTCTGGCGATATTGATTAGGCGGCTCTCGAAGAAATGCACATGTAAACAACAAAGTTCGAAGGGCGCAATCCAGCGAAATATTGCCCCCTCCGATTCACCCGTCCCCCTCAAAAAACTGTGTGCGATCACAAATGGTATACAAATTTTCGTGTGTAACAATTACCCTATTTTCCGGTGTATAAGCCCGCGCTAGTACCTCCACTGGTGCAGTGTACTTGAGTACATCTAGAGTCAACCGTAACATGCCCATAGGGGTAATTCGATATGCTGATCACGAAAACGACATTCGTTTTTAGCGGTGGCGGCATCTGGCGCCAGTTGGCGCCACCTTGTCACGACCCTTGTTTTCGCCAAAATCGGTGTAAACTTCAGTATAGGGGTTATTTGGGACCCTGATTACGAATATGACATTCGTTTTTGGCGTTTACGTTGTTTAGTGCACATGTCTCGGTTGGAGAGCGCAGACGAGCAGAAAATAGGCGTCAAACAGCGCCAGCGCCTATAATGAATGTCATATTCGTAATCTCTTTCACTGAGGGTCCTCTCTCACTGAAAGATCTCGAGCCGGTTGGTGGCGAGGCTACGTGGCGCGACCCCAGGTGGCGGATAGGGGGTAAATCGCGGACCAAAAGCCACCATGTACTTGCCCTGAGACGCAGGTGGATTCAGGGGATGGACTCCCTGTTTCTGTAGCGCTGTGATTCATACCAGCTGTCTCCACTCAGGCGCATCCATGCATGCTTGCGTGTGTGGTGCGCTCTGTGTGTGTGCGGTTGGTATCCTGCATGTCGGCACAGCCAAAAGCTTGCATTCAAGTGACTGGGAAGTACATGGGAGGCGATTCGGGGCCGCCTCCAAGAAATAAGCCCCTTGTTCCGCTCCAGGATAGCGTGGCTAACTACCTGGAGGTCTATCCTAGCCCGCACGACAGAGCCTGGCAAGCTACTCGTGTGCCTTCAATATGCCGAAAACAGCAATATGGATGGGCCTCATTCCCCTGAACCTGAGGGAGCCCCCAATACGGCAGCGTTGGGTAGGACCGCTCGGGAGAGGCTGCTAGAATCTCAGGGCCCGGATAGGCTGCCTAAAAAGAAGGACTAAGATGGCGATCTGTACTTTCAACGCACGAACGCTTGCATCCGAAGCTCACATCGAAGATCTGATGATGCAGGCCAGGAAGATCAAGTACGACGTCATCGGACTGACCGAGACGAGAAGGCACCGCCCGCTACACGCCGTTTTCGATACTGGAGAAGAACTGTTCCTTGGAACATGCGACAGCAGAGGCGTTGGCGGTGTGGGTGTCCTCGTCAACACGCACTTGGCCATAAACATCGATTCGTACGAAAGCCTTACGACCCGAATCGGACGTTTGAGATTGAGAAGATGTGGTTCAACTCCTGCTTTGACAATCTTCGTCGCCTACGCACCAACATCCAGCTACGACGAAGAAGAACACGAAGCATTCTATATGGAATTGGAGAAGTTCTACAGGGAAGATCATACCTTCTTCAAGGTCATCGTCGGCGACTTCAACGCTAAGATTGGCCCAAGAAGAACGGCTGAAGAACTTCACATCGGTACTCACGGAATGGAATGGAATGAGCAGGGTGAGAGACTGTCGGAGTTTATCATGTCGACCAACACCATCCATGGTAACTCACAGTTCCAAAAGCCCCCTCACCTTCGTTGGACTTGGGAGTCACCTGATGGACAGTTCCATAACGAGATAGACCACATCATCTTCAATCGAAGGTTTTGCCTGACGACGTCGCTGTTGTTCCGAAGTTCTACACGGGATCGGACCATCGTCTCCTCCGCGCAAAGTTCCACTTTTCGATGCGTGTTGAGAGAGCCTCAAAGTTCAGGAAGCGAAGCCCCAGGACAGTCATCAACTGGGATCACTTCGCTTCCCTCGTCAGCTTATGGGAGGATTCCGTCATCGAAAACATCGACGAGGAGTACTATCGGCTCGTTGAACATCTTCACGATTGTGGCAAGAAGGCAGAGAGTTTGAAAGTCACCAAGGGACGTCTGTCTCCGGAAACTCTCGAACTGATACGCCAGCGTGGAGCCGCACGAGCTGCAGGCAATCACCGACTCACGTCCGAGCTTGCGAAGCTATGCAGAGAGGCGATAAAGGAAGATCTCAAGGAGCGAAGAGCAGCAGTATTAGCTGAAGCAGCAGAGGCTGGGAGGAGCATCCGCAATGCCCGCCGAAGCTTTGCCAGCTACAAGACCAAGATGACCTGCCTCCGACGTCCGGATGGAACAGTTACTGCATCCCGAAGGGCAATGGAGAAAGTCATCCACGACTTCTACTCGGATCTCTTCGATAGCCATGTCCATCTGCCCACTTATCAAACTGCAACAGGATGGATACGTCGTCCCCTCAGTTCTCTCTTCCGAAGTCCGACACGCCATCAAGTCGGTGAAGAATCGTACAGCACCCGGTCTCGACAGGGTCAAACCGGAACATCTGAAGAATGCGCCGCCAGTTATCATCAAAACTCTGGCTCGACTCTTCACGCGCTACCTGTCGGAATGCAAGGTACCCACTCCGTGGAAAACCAGCAGGACCGTGTTGCTGTACAAGAAGGGAGACCTGGACGACATTGGCAACTATCGCCCAATCTGCCTGCTGTCTGTAATCTACAAGCTATTCACTCGAGTCATCCTTAACAGGATCGGCAGAATACTAGATGAAGGACAGCCATGCGAGCAAGCAGGGTTTCGAAGAGGGTTCAGCACGATCGACCATATCCACACGGTTACAAGACTCATTGAAGTTTCACGAGAGTACAAGATGCCGCTTTGTCTCACGTTCATCGACTTGAAGAAGGCCTTCGACTCTGTGGAGACAGAAGCGGTCATCGAAGCCTTGGGCAACCAGGGCGTCCCTACTCAGTACATCAAGATTCTTCGTGAGCTCTACAGCAACTTTACGACCAGAATCTCACCATTCTACAAGGAGGTCATCATCGACGTCAAGAGAGGGGTTCGACAGGGCGACACCATCTCGCCCAAACTCTTCAGCGCCGCTCTCGAGAACGTCATGCGTCAACTGGAATGGGAAGACATGGGAGTGAAGGTCGACGGCCGGCAACTACACCACCTTCGTTTTGCTGACGACATCGTTCTTATAACGCCGAACATCGAGCAAGCGGAGCGAATGCTGGCTGATTTCGACTGCGCCTGTGGTAAGGTTGGTCTACAGCTGAACCTAACGAAGACGATGTTTATGAGAAACGGATTGGTTCCTGATGCCCCATTCACGCTCAACGGAACGAACATCACCGAATGCTCCAGCTACGTGTACCTAGGTCGGGAAATCAATATGATGAACGATCTAGCTCCAGAGCTGAGCAGGAGGAAACGAGCGGCTTGGGGAGCGTACAAGAACATCGAGGGAGTAGTGAAGAAGACGAAGAACATCCGGCTCCGTGCCCACCTCTTCGATTCCGCTGTCCTTCCTGCCCTAACCTACGCCTCAGAGACTTGGACTCTGCGCAGGCAGGACGAGCATGCGGTCAGCGTTATCCAACGCGCTGTCGAGAGGACGATGCTAGGAGTAACCCTATACACGCAAGTGCAGAGGGGAATCCGGAGTGCCGAACTACGCCAACGATCGAAGATCAGGGACGCTGCCGTTTTCGCCAAGGAATCGAAGATAAGGTGGGCCGGACACGTCATGCGATTTTGCGATGACCGTTGGACCAGAGCGGTTACCGACTGGATCCCTCGGGACGTCAAACGAACACCTGGACGACCGCCGGCCCGATGGTCAGACTTCTTCACGAAAGCTCTGAACGAAAGGAATGAAGGACATCGTGTCCCTCGAGCGAGGAGGGTCCACTGGACAACTCTTGCACGCGACAGGGACGAATGGAGACGTTGCTGGCGCCCGCTCGAGCAATTCGATGATCAACGGGACGACAGGTGATACAGGTGATTTCGTAATCAGGGTCCCAAATAACCCCTATACTGAAGTTTACACCGATTTTGACGAAAACAAGGGTCGTGACAAGGTGGCGCCAACTGGCGCCAGATGGCGCCAGCGCTGAAAATGAAAGTCATTTTCGTGATCAGGGCATCGACTTACCTCTATAGGCAAATTTGCGGTGGTTTCTAAGGTGTACAAAGTTACACTGCGCACGAGCGGGGGTGGTTTTACGTGAAATCGGCGCGGGCTTATACACCGGAAATTAGGGTAACTTTGAAACCAAAAGCAAGCCTTTGAAAGCCACACTTTGTGACCATTTGAAGAGATGGGCGTGGCTAAGGGGGTGCATGCAAAGAATTACAGCGGCGGCTACGTATGAGGTGGCGCATTAAAGAATCCATTCAAATTTGGAGCTATCTACCTTATTCGCTGGCAGGCCTACGGAAGCGAATATGTGAGGGAGAAAAGCCGTCCCGTCCGCTTTCTTCTTGAACAGCACATGGACGAGCTTAAGATATCGCGAACCCAAACGCCGCTGGGAAAACATCGTGTTCAGCGTCACGGAGCGAAATTGCAATATGTCTAGATCTTGACAGTAGAAACTGAAACAACAGCGCGCAAGACCTTAGAAGCCTTTCTGGATTGCCGCCAAAGATCCTAAAATTAATAGAAAGAAAAATGTGTGGCCATAACCCGTGACCTCGCGCCATTTCTCCACTTCCGTAAATTTTGGTCTACAGTGAGGTCGTGGATGTAGTAATATTCATTGTACTCAAATTCAAGTTTCCAGTAGTGGTTTCTCATCCTCCCTGGCGATGGACATCGAGTTAGGCTCCTCGCATTGACCCATACCGACTGAGGCTTTTCTAGTCCATTAGAGTTGTAGGTTCCGGTTGAAGATACCAACATTCGTCTCGTAATTGCTCACCACTTTCGAATCTGTAGATATTAGCCTTACCCCGAGCTGGATCTTCAGTGGTCAATGAGTGGCGATAGCTTCGATATTCCGAAGCCAATCAAAATCTGCCGCGAGGGAACTATCGAGAACACCCGGGATAGCTCACGCGACAGTCAGTTGGCTTCCGCATCATGTGGGCTTACGAAAACCCTATGCAGGTTGGGGGTCATGTATACTATTGAAGCAGGCAAGATCGATAGCGTGGGCGTCCACCGCCTGCCATGGCGTCCTCATTCGAGGATGTTCTGCGGGAGATTGTTCAGAAGATGAAAGCTAGGTTCTCTATGTTGACCAGGCAAAGAAAAAGCAGTGGCTGCATGTAGGAGAATTGCCAGCGCTGCAAAACCTAAATAATACAAAAAAGATTCATTATTCTGCTTTTGGTGCAACTGCTTGATGCACTCTGAGCAGGCACATGCTGTCTGCGCTAACATTGCTGAAATCGGCTGGGAGGTTCCGGTTGGGTAATGTGATCTAACACAGTTCTGAAAAAAAACTGCACGTGTCGCAAGACTTACGCACCAACTTAAAGGAATCTTCCACGGAAAAAGCTCCGCCCTCATTACCACAGAAAACGATACCTTAAAGGAATCTTCCACGGAAAGAGTGATCATTTTGTCTTGTGTATAGGATTAGTACAGTGCGTTTCAAAAGTATGTGCACACCCTCAAAATTCACGTTTGAAAGGGAACCATGAGGTTTCGTGCTATGAAATCCTTCTCAATCGATTTCTCGTAGTCGATAACCTATCAATGGAAGCAAAGCAGATAATATCGCTCACTTTCGAAAAAAAATTTTGGATGAAATTTTTTTCTTTGTTTCAAAAGTATGTGCACACTTAACAAAAGACAAAAACATAGCTGAGATTAGAAATCAGTGGGGCCTCCAGAGTTTCTAATTAGCTCAAACATCCTGTCCGGCATAATCTGAACCACGTTTGGCATAGCTGTTTCGTCGCTGTCGGCCCAAATAGCCTCTACCGCCGCCTTCAGTTCATCCGCGGTATTATACTGCCGGTTGCTAAAGTTAACGCCTTGATCAAGGGCTCCCTATAGGGTTGCAGTAAGGAGGACACACAAGCCAATCTATCGCTTCAGCACCATTTGGTTAAGGCCATTCTTTGGTAGATTGCGAAGCATCGAAAGACACGTGGTCCTGTTGCTAAAAATGCAATTTTCGCTCCGCTTCGCTAAGGAAGGGCAACAGGTGACATTGGAGCACTGCTTGGTATTCTTTACAGTTCATACGCAATAATGGAACGGCAACTTCTGAATTTCCGCTGATTGCGAAACCGCCGCAGACCCATCAACGGGCCTCTTCCGAAATTCCTTCTCGAGAGCACGAGCGACTCACGGCCAAGCCTCTCCAGTAGTAGCAAAATCCACCCGGCCCGTCAAGATCGAACTCTTTCCATGAGTTAAGATTACCTGAGGAGAGAAAGTCCATAAAAAGTTGCTTGTTTTGAAAATAGGAAATTTCGAAAAACCGTGTCTTCGCCCGGTGTCCTATCCTATGTTGCCATGTCTGTACGAGCAGACTCTCAATGTGACTTTGCCAGGGCCTTGGAGTCGATAGCATTTCTCAGCGCTTCGAGTGGGGTATTCTGACGGATGAGGAATTAAGCTTCATTTTCGAGGCTGTGAATAAAAATCTGGAACCGGGACGGGCGATGAAAATACTGACAGATTGGCGTCTCCTTTTTCCGGGGTAGCACTCAAGTCGTGGATTGCGCAGCTGATGCTGATAATACAATACAGGTTCAGATAAACTTCGAATCATAGGAGAACGACCAAGTTATCGTGCGATTTCTAGATTGGAACGTTCATTATCATGCAGAACCTTGATCTGAGCTTGCTCATCTTCAGGAAGAAGTATGGCGCGAATTGACATGATGACGAAATAAAAACAGCAAAGTCGGATTGAAATCGGTGGAAAATTCGGCGCCAAAATCTGATCTTCTTCAAGTGTGCACATACTTTTGAAACAAAGAAAAAAATTTCTAAAAAATTTTTAACTATGTGAAGCGTAATATCCGCTTTGCTTCCATGGATGGGTTATCGACTACGAGAAATCGACTCTGAGGATTTCATAGCACGAAACCTCATAGTTCCCTTTCAAACGTGATTTTGATCTTGTGCACTTACTTTTAAACGTAGTATTATCGAAACTAACGCTTATGTTCCGTTCTTTTTGCTATGCTCATGAGGCTAGGGGCCTAGGGTATCGTTTTTCTGTGGTAATGGAGGCCGAGCTTTTTCCTTGGAAGATTCCTTTGAAATAGAGCTGTCTCCATAGACGATTCTTTTCAATAATTTTTAGACGAGTTGGGGAGCTGTACCTAGCTATGATTTTTTTCTAGAGCTTACACTTCCTTGGGGAAGTTGAAGCATTCACATTATCCATCTTCGCTAAATGAGGCCATTAACTAGCATTTCAGTAAACATGTCTTGCGGATCTTGAAGGAATCCTTCGCGGAAAATTCTTGCATTCTTTCTAACATGAATGTGTCAGTTGTGATCACTGGAAATAGCACACAAAGTTTCACGCATGAAGATTCGGTTTCCGAAGAGAAACAAACGTACAAAAACTACACTCTATGGACAATCGAAGGTAAAGGGCGGAGCCAAAGGCGGGGCATGGAAAGAAGTCCGCTTGGCCGGCTACGTATCAGGCGACGCAATGAAAGAATCGGGTTAAAGCGTGCGATTTTGGAGAGTAGAGACAAATCGATCGATAGAATAGGATGCAGTAGAAGTGTGAGATGTGAATGCAATAAGTCAGAAAGAGTTTCTAGTGACGGCACTCCAAGAACCAAGTGGAAGCATTCCCGTCGCCAGCATTTGTGACAGATGTCCGGCGGTAATTTGAACGCGTAGCAGCCCTTTCGGTTTTTCGAATTTTTTACCAAAACAAATGCAATTTTTCTGTTCTTTTCATTCTTATCGTGGATGATGGGTCTCAAGCCAGTGATTTATGGCTGAAATAGAATCATGATTTTTCCGTGAAGGATTCCTTTAAGTAAAAAAAAAGTCATTTCGTCAGAGTGGTATGAATAAATGCACCTGAATGAGCGTTCTTGATATTCGCAATTCCTTCACTATCGACGGCACCATTTGATCGAAAAACACGCCCAATGAAGAATGAGTGTCCATGAGATTTCATGCATTCGAACTGTGAAGTGGAAATCGGCTGAAAAGATTTCCATTCAGCATGTGTTATATTATAGCACTATCACTGTACTCAGAACGCAGGAAATCGCTATTACGTCAATGAAAATGCACAGTACTTGTTTCGTACAAACGATTTTAAATTCAATTTCTTCGAATTATTTCGACACTTTCACTTCTGAGAGCGTGCTAAAAAACCAAGAAGTTGTCTCAAACTCGCTCCTTGGAAATATGAACTACAAAAACAACTGAATAGGAAAAGGAACAAGGTAAGCTTCAGATGGGTGTAGCACAAAAAAAACAAATATTTACAAACGAAAACCAATCTAAGAAATTCATTCACGATCATCGTTAGTACGACACATTTTCCTTCGAGCTTGCAAGCTTGGAATCTTCAGGTGCAAATACAATTTTCTTGAACAGTTCGTG
>MU868453.1:134354-148357 GCA_036418205.1 Ostertagia ostertagi | reverse complement strand
ACATTCCTACATTAAATAAATAAATAAATAAATATTGTGAGATCAAGAAGAAATGAGTAATTCATATTGTCCCTACAATATATCATATTGTTCCGAAAGATTTCTGAAGGGGGACAATGAATTAACGCACTCGCAGCACACGCTTTAGCTCAAAAATATCGCTCTGTGCTCGGATAAGTAGTGATGTGCGTATGAACACTAACGCAACCCATAATATTACTCTATGAAAGGGAAAGCAACTGACCTCTTATGTTCCCAACGAATCCGTAAAAGATAAATTATGAAGCATTTGGCGCTATTCAAAACCTTTTTCGGATGCTCACCCAGTCTACTATTAGCCTTATAAATTAATAATACTATTCGACAACAAATTATTTTGTGCGGAACTCGCTTAGATCAACATTCGTCCGAACGGTTCCGTTAAAGGAGAACTTCACACTTTTCAGTTGAAAGGCACACAGTACGTAGTGACTGTCTTCAGTGGTTATGTGGGACTTTCAGTGATCGTCGTATACACTACTGCAACCGTTGACGCAACTCCGTTGGATGTAATGGTGCTTAGCGAAACAAGCGCTTTCCCAAAAGTGCGACAATTTTTTGGTCCTGCAACGATCGCAGCAGTCATCTCGGATCTATCAAATTGTCACAGCTATGGGAGCAAATTTCCCGTCCAATCCGTTTCAAGAAATCCAGTGTGAGATGAGCGGCGACGAGAAGTTAGCGATTAGGCCAGTGTAAAATTTTTATATAGGAATTCTATGCTTCTGCTTACATATCATATCTCGCATGTATTTCTGATCGTCTTTGGTTTTTTATTGATTTGTGTTAGCATACGCTACATCACAACCTATTTATTTATAACGTATTATCTGTGAGCGTAATAGCGAGATGACGATCTCTGGTGTTTATGTCGCTCGGCAATTGCTAAGAAATCCACTGTAGCTGTTGTGTGAAAGTACTTCAGCATCTTATATGTCGCTAGAAGTAGAACCACGAGAAGTGCAAAGCCAATTGCCACTACAACTAGAAATGCTGATAAATTTCTGGATTTTTTCATACATGTGCACGATATTCTATAGAAAGGCCACGAAGACGCGAAAATTCGTCCAGCGTACTAGGTTCTGGTTTCTAGAATCCAGTATGTTATAAATTATGAACTATTTTTGGATATAGTTGTGAGGAGAATAGAGCTGTGGGCACATTCGAACGTAATTCCATAGCATCTCTTGTCATCGTCACAATAAGAGTTCCGAGTTAGATGTTCGAATGCACAGTGATTCTGAAAAGTAGAATTCCATCGCGTACAATACGAAGTGGTGGGTCATTTTAAAGTCAAAAAATGTACCATTCCTAGGCTTTGTTTATGCCTGCTGTTCGGCTGACTGCTACTAAGGACTAAGCTAATTTACCCAGTCCTGCATTAGCTCGATAAGTGTGTACATAACGGCCACAAAATTACGTTAACGGGAGGTTACCACATACAATTTAAAAATTAATTGACGTTTCGAATATTGTATTTTACGCATTTTAGAAACTCATTGTTCGTCCTTTACTTCGTAGATTGTATCAGGTTTGGAATGTTCAAGCTCTCAGCTTCACATGAGATCAAATGTGTGAAATCAGCTACGTTCATTGCCCTATCAACCGAAGGAAGGACTCATCTCCAGAAAACTCGTTTGTACGTGCCTCTTTCCAAGTCAGCCTCCTTCACTGCGTAGAGATGTATAATTAAACCAAGTAATTGACGACCAACTCGATTACGCGCCGTATAATTGATTGTGGACTGTTCTGCTCCGCAAAACGGAACAGGGCAGAATTTAATGTAGCAGGTGGGCGGATGGTTAATGCTAGCTAGTAAGGAGCAGTCGGCCACGGATAAGGGGAAGGTCTTAGCTTAAAAAAATGTAAACGTATACGTGTATGTGTGTGCGTCAACAAATGTACGCAAAAAATCCGCTTTAGCGAGGCTTCGAACCTTTGATCTTCGAGCACGATACCAGACTCCTACCGTCCATGGTGACACGCTCTCTCACCTAACTTTGCGCCTATTGCATAAGCGAAAGTGTACGAAATTGAAGCACTCTATGCATGCAAAAACTCCTCTCAACAAGGACTCGAACCCTTGACCATGCGAACATGAGGACAACACACCTAACCACTCCGCCATGGAGAAGCACTTATCGTTGACTGTGCGCCTAACCCATAAACGAAAGTGATCACTATGCAAAAACTCCTACTCAACAAGGACTCGAACCCTTGACCATGCGAACATGAGACAACACACCTAACCACTCCGCCATGGAGAAGCACTCCTCGCTGACTGTGCGCCTAACCCATAAACGAAAGTGATCACTATACGCATGCAAAAACTCCTACTCAACAAGGACTCGAACCCTTGACCATGCGAACATGAGGACAACACACCTAACCACTCCGCCATGGAGAAGCACTACCTCGTTGACTGTGCGCCTAACCCATAAACGAAAGTGATCACTATACGCATGCAAAAACTCCTACTCAACAAGGACTCGAACCCTTGACCATGCGAACATGAGACAACACACCTAACCACTCCGCCATGGAGAACCACTACCTCGTTGCTGTGCGCCTAACCCATAAACGAAAGTGAACGAAATTAATCATGAATGGTTCAACCAATTCAGAAAGAGTCTCAAGATCTTCGAAGCTTTGTTCCTGAAGACCATGGATCCCCTAGTTTCTTGCTTTTTTCTCCTTTCTTCGGAGATCTCCAAAATTAGGTCTGACCCTTTCCCCCCTTTGGCTCCCTTTGATTTTCAAAGGGTGGCGCCACCGGGAGCCAAAGGGTCGGACCACCCCTTCGGTTCCTTTTATATTTACAGAGGTGGCGCCACCAGGAACCGAAGGGGCGGTCGGGTCAGACCGCCCAGCGCCGGGCTTTGGGTAAAAACCAACGTTCTGATGACTCAGTAGACTCCTTGTTTCATTCTGCGCCGTATATCAAGCAACTGAACAGTCGCTTATAATGCAGTTGGTTGCTTTATGCCATGACAATGTCGGGTATTGGAATCGACAACTGAGAGCGGCTCGAACGTCGATGCCACATTTTCCATTACTTATTTCCTTCATTTACAAAAATCTCCCAAGATTTCACTGACTTCGAATTGAATCTTATCTTATCCTATCTCATCTTATTCATGTCGTATCTTATTAGTACCTCAAACTTGGGTAATTAAACCAAGCAATTGATGACCAACTCGATTACGCGCCGTATAATTGATTGTGGACTGTTCTGCTCCGCAAAACGGAGCAGGGCAGAATTTAATGTAGCAGTAAGGGACAGTCGGCCACGGGTAATCTAAAGCCAAAGTTTCGTGGCTGTCTGATTCGTGGTTCCTTAGAAAATTCTAAAACTTAAATTGTTATTCTATATTTTTGTAGTGAAGAAGCCGTGCGCAATGATTACAGCAATCATATTTATATGTAGCACATGTGTGTGTGAACAGAAATCGCTGGTGGGTGAAGCTGTCTGGGAAGGACTTAGCTAAAAAAATGTGAACGTATACGTGTATGTATGTGTGCGTCAACAAATGTACGCAAAAAATCCGCTTTAGCGAGGCTTCGAACCTTTGATCTTCGAGCACGATACCAGACTCCTACCGTCCATGGTGACACGCTCTCTCACCTAACTTTGCGCCTACTGCAAAAGCCAAAGTGTACGAAATTGAAGCACTCTATTCATGCAAAAACTCCTGCTCTACAAGGACTCGAACCCTTGACCATGCGAACATGAGACAACACACCTAACCACTCCGCCATGGTGAAGCACTCGCAGCGCTGACTGTGCGCCTAACCCATAAACGAACGTGATCACTATAGGCCTGCAAAACTCCTACTCAACAAGGACTCGAACCCTTGACCATGCGAACATGAGGCAACACACCTAACCACTCCGCCATAGTGAAGCACTCGCTCGCTGACTGTGCGCCTAACCCATAAACGAACGTGATCACTATGGGACTGCAAAATCTCCTACTCAACAAGGACTCGAACCCTTGACCATGCGAACATGAGACAACACACCTAACCACTCCGCCATGGTGAAGCACTGCAGCGCTGACTGTGCGCATAACCCATAAACGAACGTGATCACTATAGGCCTGCAAAAACTCCTACTCAACAAGGACTCGAACCCTTGACCATGCGAACATGAGACAACACACCTAACCACTCCGCCATGGTGAAGCACTGCAGCGCTGACTGTGCGCCTAACCCATAAACGAACGTGATCACTATAGGCCTGCAAAAACTCCTACTCAACAAGGACTCGAACCCTTGACCATGCGAACATGAGACAACACACCTAACCACTCCGCCATAGTGAAGCACTCGCTCGCTGACTGTGGCGCATAACCCATAAACGAACGTGATCACTATAGGCCTGCAAAATCTCCTACTCAACAAGGACTCGAACCCTTGACCATGCGAACATGAGGCAACACACCTAACCACTCCGCCATAGTGAAGCACTCGCTCGCTGACTGTGCGCCTAACCCATAAACGAACGTGATCACTATGGGACTGCAAAATCTCCTACTCAACAAGGACTCGAACCCTTGACCATGCGAACATGAGACAACACACCTAACCACTCCGCCATGGTGAAGCACTGCAGCGCTGACTGTGCGCATAACCCATAAACGAACGTGATCACTATAGGCCTGCAAAAACTCCTACTCAACAAGGACTCGAACCCTTGACCATGCGAACATGAGGCAACACACCTAACCACTCCGCCATAGTGAAGCACTCGCTCGCTGACTGTGCGCCTAACCCATAAACGAACGTGATCACTATAGGCCTGCAAAAAGCTCCTGCTCTACAAGGACTCGAACCCTTGACCATGCGAACATGAGACAACACGCCTAACCACTCCGCCATGGTGAATCGCTCGCCCCGCTGACTGTGCGCCTAACCCATAAACGAACGTGATCACTATGGGACTGCAAAATCTCCTACTCAACAAGGACTCGAACCCTTGACCACGCGAACATGAGGCAACACACCTAACCACTCCGCCATAGTGAAGCACTCGCTCGCTGACTGTGCGCCTAACCCATAAACGAACGTGATCACTATAGGCCTGCAAAATCTCCTACTCAACAAGGACTCGAACCCTTGACCATGCGAACATGAGACAACACACCTAACCACTCCGCCATATGGTGCACTCCTCGCTGACTGTGCGCCTAACCCATAAACGAACGTGATCACTATAGGCCTGCAAAAACTCCTACTCAACAAGGACTCGAACCCTTGACCATGCGAACATGAGACAACACACCTAACCACTCCGCCATGGTGAAGCACTCGCTCGCTGACTGTGCGCTAACCCATAAACGAACGTGATCACTATAGGCCTGCAAAACTCCTACTCAACAAGGACTCGAACCCTTGACCATGCGAACATGAGACAACACACCTAACCACTCCGCCATAGTGAAGCACTCAGCTCGCTGACTGTGCGCCTAACCCATAAACGAACGTGATCACTATGGGCCTGCAAAACTCCTACTCAACAAGGACTCGAACCCTTGACCATGCGAACATGAGGACAACACACCTAACCACTCCGCCATGGTGAAGCACTTCTCGCTGACTGTGCGCCTAACCCATAAACGAAAGTGATCACTATACGCATGCAAAAACTCCTACTCAACAAGGACTCGAACCCTTGACCATGCGAACATGAGACAACACACCTAACCACTCCGCCATGGTGAAGCACTACAGCGCTCAACGATCTCCCTTGTTAGTCCTGATTGGATCCAATAGTGAGAGGGTGCAGGCGAGCAGGAAACAGGTGCTAAATAGCGCCAACGACTAAAACGAATGTCATATTCGTAATCAGGGCCTCAAATAACCCCCATACGCAAGTTTACAGCGAATTTGGTGAAGACACCCTTGGCGCCAACTGGCGCCAGCGCCAAAAATGGATATCATATTTGAGATCAGGACCCTCGAAAACCCCCATGGGAAAAGTTTCAGCGGAAAAAAATTTCAACTTTTTCGGTGAAATTTTGAAGTCAGGATATTTTTTCTTCAATAAAATTCTAGTGGATAGAGATTTCCTCTGCCCAGGGGTGGCCTAGATAGATGAGGGTATGAAGATTCTTCACAGCAAAGAAAATCTCCCAAAGACCTCCTTTTGTTTTCAAAAATTCCATTTAAAGCCCGTCAGCCACCGGTGGCTGACATGGTCCGAAGTGGACATCTTCGCGTCAGCCACCGGTGGCTGACATTGTCGCGAATGGGTTAACTAACCAGGAAGGTCTTTCAGGGCGTGACAAGCTTTTTGAAAACGGTCTTTTGCATGATATAGGGGCACATGCGGGAACCACAGAACCATGTTCAATTTTTCCTGAACGGCCCTCTGAATACCAGAAAAGGGGTCCCTAGTTCGATTCCTCGTGGTGACAAATTTTTGCATTTCGAGTTGACGTGCCAAAATTCGCGCAAAATGGAGTTAGAACCAACCAGAACAATCAGAACTCCATTTTGCGCGAATTTTGGAACGTCAACTCGAAATGCAAAAATTTGTCACCAGAGGAATCGAACTAGGGACCCCCTTTTCTGGTATTCAGAGGGCCGTTCAGGAAAAATTAAACATGGTTCTGTGGTTCCCGCATCTGCCCCTATATCATGCAAAAGACCGTTTTCAAAAAGCTCGTCACGCCCTGAAAGACCTTCCTGGTAGAGAAAGAATTCTCTATTTTTTCTTGGAATTCTGTAGCTTGAAGTTTGCTTTAGTTATCTACTTGCTGATCTTAGAAAAATATTGGTCTCCATTGCTGTTGGAATGTAAGCTGAAAGCTCTTAACATTATCTTATGGCTGATCTTAAAAGAAATGTTATTCTATTATCTCTAATGCCGTTCTATTTCTTACATTGGAATGTGGTTTGCAAGTTTCGTAATCGATATCAGTTGGCTGATCTTGGTATTTTGTTTTCTTTCCTAGAAGCACATTTTATCTTTCTTATATCTCGCTGTAAATGTAGCGTATAAAAAGGGGGCACTGTCGGATTGTTCAGCTCCCATACTGTGGATCGCCTTTGCTGTAATCGCCTCTGTACTGTTCTGTTCGGCAGATAAATTTGTGTGAAGAAAGCTCGTTGGATTCAAGAAGAAAAGGAAGACCCGCGTGGCTACAGAGCGAGAAATTCTATATGGTGCATCGGCACTGATCGACTCGGACAAGGAGAAGAAGCAACTTCAAGTTCGGAAAGAACCGAAAGAAAAATCGTGAGGTCGACTTCTGAAGAATATTGAAGTAAAGGTTGGAAACTCGTGCTGGACGCTCTTCGCATAAACCTCGCCTGACGTTCATCACAAGAATACTGAATCCATTCAAGAATGACTTCGACTCTGTCAACCCGTCAAGGCATTCTAACAAAAGCGTGCGGTAGACTATCAGCAGCCCTGAAAGATCAGGAGAACACCAATATTCCATCACCAGAAGACGTTACCGCTTACAGGAGCTATCAGACAAAGCGACTCAGAGAGATTCGAAAAGCGAAGCTCACCATCGAAAAAGAGGTCAACAGCGTAGAAAAAGCTTTGGAACACTATACAATAGCAGCAGATAACCTCGACCCGGAAACACCTGCATCGAGTGATATCATTGGAAAGGTGAATACAAACGGAGAAGCGGCACAGAATCTACTCGACATGGCGAATACAAAACTGACGCAGTTGATAAAAGAAGAATTCGACATCGATAATGATGGAGACGTCCAGGAACAGGCTATCACGATGCATGAATCACCTCATGTAGCACTACCTCCAATACCGATCCCAAAATTTGACGGGAAAATCTGGGAATGGGAGACATTCTGGGGAGCGTTCAACCATTCAGTGCATTCACGTGAAATGGACGATCTCTACAAAATGAACTACTTGCTCGACGCCTTGCAAGGAGAAGCAAAAGAGAGTATCAAGCAGTATGAAGTGTCACGAGCAACATATCCAGCTGTGATATCATATCTCCACGACAAATACGGGGACAAACAGGCATTACTGGATCAGCTTCTGAAGAAACTGCAGACAGCCAGAGCAACAAGCGATCGTCTTGGAGATCAAGAAAATCTCTGCGAGCGTTTGATATCTCTTGTCAACCAGTTGAAGCTAAAAGGAGAGCACATTGACAATGTCTTCTTGCAAAAGCAACTGCTCGGAAAGTTCTCCTCAGAGTACAACGTCATGTCCTGCGTCAGGAACAACAGCTTCCTCCAAACACCAAATGGAGCACAGAAGACCTCTTAGCTGCTGCACGAGCTCATATCCGAACCGAAAGAAAGATCATTCAACACACGCAGAGGAAAGAAGTCGAGCGATTATTCGTGAAAAACGAGTCAAACAGACGAACACCACAATCAACGAAAACCACATCTACCTGCTTCTACTGCAATAAGCCGGGACATTCACCCAAGCAATGCCAGGATTTTCGATCTCGAGATGAAAGAATTGAATCATAAAGAGAAAGAACCTGTGCCGCAATTGCGGGGCGCCCGGTCATCAAGCGACGCACTGCAGCAAAGGAGCTTGCAGGATGTGCAACGAAAAAGGTCATCATACCTCTATCTGCAAAAAGGCGATCTTCACAAGGCCTCCACCAATGACTCAAGGAACAGGGCCTGTAAAAGGACCTCAGTCACAGGAAAATGCGAAACCAAAACCGCCTCGAAAGACTATGACGACAAGGACGCACTGCGTCTCCTCAGAAGAAGCGACAACAGGGAGCTTGCGGCAGATACGGTTTTGCACGTCGGAAATAGCAAACGACGACCGGACACACTGATCCTCGCTGGTGAAGCGCTAGTATTCAATCCACGCTCACAAATGCTGGAAAAAGTACACGTTATGCTTGATTCAGGAGCAGATCGCTCATTCATCAGTGAAGAATTAGCGGATCGACTGCAACTCCCAGAAGCGGAGACAACAGTTCTCACGATCAACACGTTTGGTTCAACAACGCCCATGAAGAAGAAATGCGGCACAACCACTGTGAAGCTATGGGACCGGGACGGAAATCCCCACAGCTACTCCGTGAGCAGAATCGATATTCTTACGGAACCAATCTACAAGAGCACTCTCACTGCAGAAGACAAGAAGTTCCTTTGCGAGAACGACATCACACTCTCCATCAGTCCTAAAACGTCGAAGATTCGAGCAGATATCCTACTAGGATGTGCAGACCTGTTCACACTACTGGAGGAAGACGTTGGACAACAACGAACATTACCCTCAGGATTAAAGATACTCCCATCCAAGCTAGGATACCTCGTCATAGGAAAGGCTGGAACATCCAATAAGGAGGAGCTAGTTGCTGTCAGCAAAGCGAGAAGCAGAGCAAACAGCGGTTCCAAGACGGAACCCGATCTCCTGTTCTCGAACGAATCAGATGAAGGTAGCGCCAGGACGGTAGCTGATCACATACTCATCGAATGCGCGAAGCAGGACACGCAAATGGCAACGTCAACAACTATAGCCACCACTCCCGACGTCACTGAGACTGTCAGCCATGATGTGTTGCTGAACAACACACCCTCACAAGATCAAGGTTCCATGATCTCATCAGAAGGTGACAGCACGAAAATGTGGGAGCAATTTTATTCACTTGAGACATCTGGAGTCCAAGAATTCATAGGACCGACAGCGAGAGAACGTCAAGACGTCAGTGATAGGGTCTGGAAAAAGTTTGAAGAAACGATCCAAAAAGGGAAGACGGCTACTACGTACAACTCCCCTGGAAGGACGACACCGTCAACCTACCAGACAACAAAGCTATGTCATTCCGGAGACTGGAAACGTCAGTTGCAAAACTTCAGAAGGACCCGGAGCTCATGCAGCAGTACCACGAAATTTTCATGAACCAACTGCAACTGGGAATCATCGAAGAGGTGACAGATCACGCATCAGCGAATTCGACGCGGGTGCACTACCTTGCTCACCAAGCCGTGGTCACTCCACACAAGGAAACTACCAAAGCTCCGAGTAGTGTTCGACGCATCAGCGCACATGCGAGGCGCTCCATCACTTAACGACATGCTGCATCAAGGACCGGTTATGCTTCCTATGATATTCGACATGCTTCTGCGTTTCCGAATCGGAGACGATAGCGATCATAAGTGATGTCGAGAAAGCGTTCCTCCAGATCCGATTGCACAATAAAGACCGAGATGCTACTCGATTCCTATGGCTGAAGGACATAGAGAAAGCGGTCACTCCACAGAACATCGTCACATACAGGTTTACAAGAGTCACTTTTGGCCTGAATTGTTCACCATTCCTTCTAGCCGGAACTATTCATCATCATATGCGTTCTCACGAAGATCAACGTTTTGCACAAATGCTGATGGAAAACACATACGTGGACAACGTCATTCTCACGACAGAATCCACCGATGATGCCTTCCAGCTCTACACTAAGGCAAAGGAACTGTTCAGAGAGCTACGGATGAACTTGAGAGAATTCCATTCGAACGATGCAGACTTCAACAGCCGAGTTCCAGAGATCGATTCAGCAGGAAAGTCAATGCAGAAAGTACTCGGAATCCCGTGGGATACGGAGAGCGATGAACTTCAGAGTGAGCTGCTCATATCCATCAAAGAGCAAGTTCACAAAGATGTACGATGTACGATCCACATGGATGGCTGACTCCTCTCACGTTACCAGCGAAGCTGTTCTTTCAAGAGCTCTGGGACCACCCCTACGAATGGGACACAACACTCTCACCCCAACATCAAGCCCAGTGGGTGAAGATTCAAGACAAATGGATTTGAAAAACGATTGCCCCGGAAAGTTGCACAGCTTGACGACCCGGCAACAATTGTAGTGTTCTCAGATGCTAGTTCGCAGGCAATGGCTACCTGTGCATACATAGTGCAAGAGGGTAGGTCCAAACTGCTGACTGGAAAATGCAAGCTACCACGTGTGAAAGATAAACCCACGATACCGAAAATGGAGTTTCACGCGCTGACGATGGCTGCACGGCTGGCACACTCGATATACAAAGCGATGCGGAAAAAGATCAAAGTCATGGCCTTGTATATCCTCACTGATTCGGAAATCGCACTGAGCTGGGTGAAGAGCAATGTCAAAGAGAAGTCAGCCGGAGTTTTTGTCAACAACCGCAGGAAAGAAATCCGGCAAATTCTCAAGGACCTACCATTTACGACAAAATTCGGCTATGTGCAAATTTTTCTCAATACCAAACGAGGAAATGGAAAAGAACAGTTGCGTCGTCACAGTTTGCAAAACTTTGGACCAACAGCCAGCAGACCTACTGTGCTGGAAAAGATACAAAAGTCTGTCATCATGCCAAACTTCAATTGCTTATGTACTCCGCTTCATCAGAGGAATCAGCTCTCGGGTTGACAAAAATCTTCGTGCTCGAATCGAGCAGCACATTCCGGAGCTTTCCCAAATGACAACGGAGCCTTACGTAACAGCGAACGAAAGAGAGATGGCATTGAGAGCGTTGATCAGGAATCACCAACAAGTTCATGTCCAAGATTCAAGGAGAAACGTTCTGAAACAACTCAAACTGCAAGCTGATAGCCATGGTATTCTTCGATGCAGAGGACGTTTGGACAAGACGAGCTTGAACTATGAGACACGGCAGCCAATTCTCATAGAAACGAAAACGGAATTGGCAAAGATGATAGTTCAACAAGCACACACGGATCTCCATTGCGGCGTTGCACACACAATGGCGAACGTCAGAGAAAAATATTGGATCCCAAAACTTCGCCAGTTAACACGGAGCGTGCTTCATTCATGCGTTCCATGTCAGAAGATGAACAACCTCCCCACCTATCCTGAAATGCAAGACCTCCCACAATGCAGAGTACTACGAACAAGACCTTTTGAACATGTGGGAATCGATTTTTTCGGACCACTCGCAGCGAAGGAAAACGGCACAGTGAAAAAAGTCTATGGACTCATCATGACCTGCGCTACAACGCGCCTGCTTCATCTCGAACTCACTGAAGATATGTCTACAACAGCAGTCTTACTCGGGCTTAGACGATTCTTCGCACGCCGAGGAGTGCCATCCCTGATAATCTCGGATAATGGAACCTCATTCGTATTGGGAGACGAAACTCTGAAAGAAGCGGTAACCTCGATATCCAATGACGTCTCACTTGCACAGACAATGGCTACGAAAGGGATTGTGTGGAAAACAATAACACCCTATGCTCCGTGGCAGGGAGCTTTTTATGAGAGACTTATCAAGTCAGTGAAACAATCTCTTTACAAAGTCACGAAAGGACACGTGTTGGAAAGAGAGGTATTGGAAACGCTACTAACAGAAATCGAGGGGAGTCTCAACACCAGACCCCTCACTTATCAGGAAGAGAAATGGGAGGCAACTCCAATACTTCGCCCGATAGATTTCATCCAAAGAGATATGATAATAACGTACCCACTGGAATACGAACAGGAAGAAACTGACGACAAAGAATATCTCCCCAGTGAAGAAATTCGCTCGCCTGCGCACTCGACACCAAACTGAGGAAGCTCTGAAAAGCAGCCATAAGTTCACAGAGCGGTTTTGGACAATATGGAGTCGGGAGTATCTCACAAGTTTGCGAGAAAAACATCAACTTACGGTCAAAAGTAAACAGGGTACCACGATCCCACCCAAACCAGGCAGCGTCGTTTTGATAGCCGATCAAATTCTCCCAAGAAATTCATGGGAAATGGGACGCATCATGAACTTGCGAGAATCTAGCGATGGTAACACTCGAGAAGCAGAGGTGAAATTACCAAACGGTCACCTAATACGGCGACCTCTGAATCAACTCATTCCTTTGGAATTAGAGGATCCCGAGGAACAGACTCCGCAGAAACATGAGCAGAAAAACTCCACTGAAGCCAACGACAATTGCGGAGACAGCAAGACGAAACGAAACGCAGGTTCAAGAACGGCAGAAGGAGTCCCAACACAGTTGACGGACACACTCAATCCACGCTACAATCTCCGAACACGAACTAACGCTCATGTGACTTCAATACCAAGTACGGTACTTCTGCTCACTATGGCTTTGCTCACAGTACACGGTATGAAGTCAGAGATCACGACATCCGAACGACACAGCACACATGGAGCGGTGATACGATGCATTCAAGGAGGAGTCCAGCTATCCTCATCATCAGCACAACGGTACGAGATCTGCGCAGATAACCACTGCCACGTTAAGGACAACCCACCCGAACAGGAGAATGTTGTTTTCCCACCCGAAGTTACCTTACGCGATTACCACGTGCAATGGAAACTTTATGATGGGAGTCAACTGATGATCTTGGATGCCACCTGCCCGTCCTCCTCTTTCTGTGAGAACATACGCTGCTGGATCTGTACGGCTAACATTTTCAATCCAGAATGCTCACCACAATCGGCCATTGCCGCCTCAGCATTTCTTCTGTACCTTTTTGTGGCCATCCCCTACACGCTTTGCTATGTGCCAATCGTGTTAGGAAAACCATGCAGGCTCATATGTAGCGGATTGTACGCCATTGCGCTCATAGTGATCCGCCTCATGAGGAAGCTTTGGCAGTACTGCGCGTGGCGAGTGATCCAAAGAAGACGACAACAGAACAGATACCGTGACGTAGAAGCCTTTCTCAGAGCTCCACTAATAGCGGCCATAACATTGACGCATGGCTGTCAAAATGTGGATGTCTTTTCACAGTCGACAACAATATGTTTTATGTCATCGCAAGGGAAAAAGATCTGCACCTCGGAAACAACGGAAATTCTAAAACTCAACAGTTTCCATCAGGAAGCATGCATCCGTCTGATCAACAACAAATCCGTTGTGAACGAAATACGAATTACCTGGAAAGGTCTGCATCTCGAATGCGAGAAGGAAGCTCTACTTTTTTCACGAGGGACTCAGAGCAGCATGTCATGGATTCAAAACGCTGTGACACGATGGGATCCTGTAAAGGAGGAAA
>MU868453.1:110872-129795 GCA_036418205.1 Ostertagia ostertagi | reverse complement strand
GATGCTTTTGGTCGCTCTATAGCTAGAAGGCGGACTTAGTCACCTACAGTTTCATACGAGTGGATACGAAACTCCTTCTAGAATCTATCTGATACGTCGGCATTCACCACTTCTCTAATCCTGTGTGGTTGTAAAACTTCTTTTACGGACTACCCCACGCGAGCCTCCGCCAAGTTTTACATACGGCAGTTAATTCCTTGGATCGAAACGTTTTTCTCCAGGACCGCACACATTCCTATTTCAATCGCCGGCAAACCTCATGAATTCACTCTCGTTGGTCCGCAGGACGTCGTAGCCCTATGGGAATCCCCACTTTAGGTGTGCGTGAGCCCATTTCCCCCCGACCATTTCACCGCCGACTAACTTCGCAGTATTCGCAATCATGTGAAGGCAGCCTATACAGTTGGGTTCTAGAAGGAGCTCTTATCCACGTGTATGACAGCTGCCCGCGACTGAGCTCGCCTTCTAGCATTAGTGCGACCAAAAGCATCACACCTTCACTGTGAAGGAGTGGCTTCGCCAGCATGGCGCGCTTTCAACGAAAGGAACAATTCACACCAATGTCCCGAGCGCCATCGAAACATTATGGGAAAGAGTAGGGATACCTTTGGTGGAAATAAGAGCCGGAAATATGGGCGAGAAACTCGTCAAATTTCAAGAGAAGTGGAGGAAGCTGCCCTAGTAGACAGTGCATTCAATGACTGATTCCTTACTTAGGCCTTGTTAGTATTTCAGCGAACCCAGAAGATCATTAACAAAGTATTGGACCTGCCCAGTGTTATTCATCATGCGTAAGATTGTTTTGTTGAATTGTAAGCTTGCTAGAGTAATTTGAAACCTACTTGGAATTTGCTCATACGCGAGAATTTCTAGTGAAATGATTTTTTCCATTCTTAATTCTTTCTCAATCCGAAACAAATATGCCGTTAAGTGAAGTAGGACTATCTCTAAAACATATTAAAATTTGAATTGATTTGATTCAGCGGAAAAAAAGTTACAGTCGAAAAACAATTTCGGCGAAGACTTTTGACCGCTACTGTATATATAAATATATATATATAGCATATGTGTGTGTGAACAGAAATCGCTGGTGGGTGAAGCTGTCTGGGAAGGACTTAGCTAAAAAAATGTGAACGTATACGTGTATGTATGTGTGCGTCACTAAATGTACGCAAAAAATCCGCCCAGCGAGGACTCGAACTTTTGATCTTTCGAGCACGAGACCAGACACCTAACCGTTACGCCATGGTGAGACGCTCTTTCACCTAACTTTGCGCCTATTGCATAAGCGAAAGTGTACGAAATTGAAGCACTTCATGCATGCAAAAACTCCTTCTCAACGAGGACTCGAACCCTTGACCATGCGAACATGAGACAACACACCTAACCACTCCGCCATGGAGAAGCACTACTCGCTGACTGTGCGCCTAACCCATAAACGAAAGTGATCACTATAGGCGCATGCAAAAACTCCTACTCAACAAGGACTCGAACCCTTGACCATGCGAACATGAGACAACACACCTAACCACTCCGCCATGGAGGCACTACCTCGCTGACTGTGCGCCTAACCCATAAACGAAAGTGAATCACTATACGCATGCAAAAACTCCTACTCAACAAGGACTCGAACCCTTGACCATGCGAACATGAGACAACACACCTAACCACTCCGCCATGGAGAGGAAAGGCGCGGATAGCCGTTCAAATTGGATATGGTTTGGTGTTTCCCATACCGTACCTACTGCTAGAAGATCAACATGGGCACATAATTTATGGCGTACCGTGTGCTTACAAACTCCTATAGGTTTGCCATCCTCATGTTTGGGAACACTTTGCGGCCGCGCACATCAAAAAACTCACGGATACACGAACGGTTTGCGAAATGCTTCGGCACACATGCGCCCTACTCTGGTAACGGATCGTTCTAGGTCGGTATACATTTAGCGGAAATTATAGCGTGGAAGATCAGCGGCGGCACTGGTGCAAATAGTTTGCTCAGGTATTCTCCAATAACTAAGAGAGGATCTGTTCAAGCACAGATATGCTGGAGGCAATGAAGAAGCCTGTGCGCAGGATGCAAGGGCCAAAATCGTCATATCGTGTATGCCCATGTAGGTGTTTTACTGGACGTTGTGGTTTACTACCTGATTCACCGCCATGACCATCGGAAAGTGTTGTGTTTTGGGTTACGAACGCTAGGTCCGCTAAAGCACTGTTTCTTCCAATGAGCGCGGCTATGAGGGCATCCTTGCCCTCTTTAGGTCTCGTAATAGCGGATTGAATCTCGTTGCTTGGGGTGTCCGCTGTGAGCACCGTATTCCGCCATATTATTGGTCATTCATATGTGGAACGATTCGTACTTGTATGGGTAGTGTCGGGAAATCGAGTCATACTACGGGAGGCACGGCAGAAGTTCGCGCTTGAGAGAGATTTCCTTGCTTGTACACTGTGTTCAATAATGATACAGCCACCTAAAATTTGTTCGAAAACTTAAAGTTCATAGAGTTTCTGAAAAACTGTCCAGATAGAAAATGTGACAAATTTCATGGCGAGTTCAGATATCAACACAAAAATCCATGTCGAAAACACTAAAAATTTTGTGCTTATTTTTTCAGAAGAGGTCGATTTTCCTATGTTCAAAAATGATACAGCCACCCCGTGTTTCTTCGTTGAAATTCATTTTTGCTTCATGAAACTGATTCGCAGTTATCAGGCTTTCACCTTAATGTTCCCACAAGATAAAAAAGACAGTTGGTTTGAAAAAAGGTAAACTGTAGCAAAAAAGGACCAGGAATCGTCAAGCAGTCATATTGCGCAAAAATTGAGTCAAAGCTCCAATACGGTTAACAATCTTTTCTGGAATCCTGTAGGTTATGGAACAAGAAGAGCTCTGGATGTTCATCATTGCTTTTTGGTCAAGTTAAACTTCGCATTTTGGGGAAACATTTCAATTTCATCGAACAGTGCCCGGAATTCCAGTCTTCTTTCAGAATTAAACTTTCAATGGATATTGTTTGGGATGTGTTGAAGATTTTCCGAGGTCATTCAATGGAGAATTAAAGAAACCTTGTTTGTGAAAAGAAATTCTCGAAAACTGAGACATTTTTTGCTCGAAAGTGTAGCCACGTCCACTGGAGCAAGATCAGTTCTTTTGTCTGTTATGTCTTACTTTCTGTCTGCGTTTCTCTCAATGTTTTTTCGCTTCATAGGAGTCTAATGAAAGGAAAAACCCTTAATGAGGAAGGAAAAACTCAAAAGAAGTAAACAGAAAGTAAGACACAACAGACAAAAGAACTGATCTTGCTCCAGTGGACGTGGCTACACTTTCGAGCAAAAAATGTCTCAGTTTTCGAGAGAATTTCTTTTCACAAACAAGGTTTCTTTAATTCTCCATTGAAGAATGACCTCGGAAAATCTTCAACACATCCCAAACAATATCCATTGAAAGTTTAATTCTGAAAGAAGACTGGAATTCCGGGCACTGTTCGATGAAATTGAAATGTTTCCCCAAAATGCGAAGTTTAACTTGACCAAAAAGCAATGATGAACATCCAGAGCTCTTTTTGTTCCATAACCTACAGGATTCCAGAAAAGATTGTTAACCGTATTGGAGCTTTGACTCAATTTTTGCGCAATATGACTGCTTGACGATTCCTGGTCCTTTTTTGCTACAGTTTACCTTTTTTCAAAATCAAACTGTCTTTTTTATCTTGTGGGAACATTAAGGTGAAAGCCTGATAACTGCGAATCAGTTTCATGAAGCAAAAATGAATTTCAACGAAGAAACACGGGGTGGCTGTATCATTTTTGAACATAGGAAAATCGACCTCTTCTGAAAAAATAAGCACAAAATTTTTTAGTGTTTTCGACATGGATTTTTGTGTTGATATCTGAACTCGCCATGAAATTTGTCACATTTTCTATCTTTTTCAGAAACTCTATGAACTTTAAGTTTTCGAACAAATTTTAGGTGGCTGTATCATTATTGAACGCAGTGTAGTTGTAGAGGCTGGTAGCAGGCTATAGTGGCAAAAGGTTTGAAAATGACCTCTTCTTTCGCAACGGTAGCAAACGATGTCCGAATTTGGTCCTCTTTCCCAAAATATCTTCAATCTGTTATTCGGGGATGAAAAGGCTGAGGTTTCCTACGCTGTTGTCTTGGATGTCTTTGTCGGTATAGGTCCGGTCCAAATGAAGCGGGGGTTTTTCTGCGGCTACCACACACCACCTAGACTCATATGTAGTAGCTTTAACCACAGCTTCATCGAAAGTAAGCGGATTTGCGGCTTTTACATGAATCTGAGCGCGGGTTTTAATCTGTCCTGGAATTCATCCAGTAGGCGCTCATTCTGTGCTTGTTTAGGCTGACCCCGACTTACTTTCTTAACAATCTGCTTTACTCAATCAGCAACTTAGCGTGCACTTTCAGTCCCACCTTGCTTACAATCAGAGAGTTGTTACCCAGCCAAACTTCGAAATTGGGGCGACTCAAAATGCGTGCGAAGGTGGTCAACCACTTTTCGCATAACGAATTTTCATCGATGTCCGACAGGTCATCGATGATATCCCCGGTCCCTTCCTCCAGAAAACGACCAAAGTGTTAATACGGAGTTGGTCTGGTAATGGGGGAGTGACCATGTGAACCAGGTCTTCAAATTTTCTCAACCAACTCTCAAAATCCTGATCGTCAGATCCAGAAAAACATTTGATCGGTTTAGGTGTGAGCTGCCCGTAGGTCAGGCCACAAATGGGTGTAGTCACAGGATCACCCTCCATGGAAGGGTTTTCCTGAGGACGGCTAGAAGAAGTTGCCTGATTAGAAGTTGGCATGTTATAGGGAGATGGCAATGACTGATGAGAAAGGTTTTGAGAAGCAGGCGGACTTCTAATTGAGCTCTGCGAACATGTGATCGTTGCACTAATGATGGGATGCTTGCGAGGAGTATCCTCCTGAAAACACGACAGTAAAGAAGGCCGATAAGTGCCTCCGTTGGACTCTATATACTCGTTCAACTTTACACCCCCTATCAGCGTTTGTCATCGCAGCCGATGTTTCAATTTGCGTTGGGAACTGTTTTCAAAGCGCTTTGTTTGATTCTGAAGCTTGGGAAAGCGCCAGAAAGAATTTGCGTCATTTGCTGTCTGAAAAAATCATTGTGTCGATGCGTTAGCTTCTGCGCCCGCGACTGACGAAGAGTTGACGACGACTCTCTGTGTCGGAGGGGTACTGTAGACGGGACCTGTCATAAGACCACGATCAAATCATTCATTCTCGCCTGTCCTGCCCTCATTCTCGCCTGTCCTGCCCTCATTCCCGCCTGTCCTGCCCTCACTGTGCGGTTGCTCAAGTTCCGGTCTCTGCCTCAATGCCTCCGAAAAGAAATTCTTCCAACGACGAGCCAGCCTGGCTGACGCCGATTCTCACGAGGTGGGATCAGTATTTTGAGCGGTTTGACAAAGTTTTCGAGAGACTCAAAATACTATTTTGAGTAAACTAAATTTGATTGAGGAAAAGCTTGCTATGGATGAGCAGGCCCCAAACTCGAGGTCTGCTCTCTATAGCACGCTTGTAAAATTTAAAGCTGATTCAAGGACCGTCGACGCCAAGGCATGTCGAATAACTTGGGTCGGCATAGCCGAGCAGAAGACGGAAGAAGGCACCTCGCGCCTTCGATAGAGAGGCCGTCAAAGAGGTCATCGACTCATCAGGGGACGATGACCTGCTGAGAGAATTTAATTGCGGTAAGATTGAGATCAATCGCCACCCAAAAGTGAGAACCAACACCCGCAGCCTTCGCCCGCGTATTATAAAAATTACTTTAGGAAGCCAAGAACTTAGGGACAGGCTGTTAGAACATATGAGAGCCGGTCGGCAAGTCGCTGACGAAGGGTTTTGTGCATTCCTATGCCAGGACCGACTACACGAGGGAAGAGCTTGACTACGACAGAGCCCTCAGAAAGAAAGCCGGCACCATGAATAGTCGGGAAGGTAAGCTTTTGTACGTCGTTCGCGATCTCGCTATTCACAAGCTCCGTACCCCGCGCGACCTGCCCACAAAAAACTTTGGCTCAGAAACGTACCCCTCTGACAACAGTTTGACCTCCTCTCACGATCACACCGTTGGTCTTGCCTCCGCCCTCTCCCTTTCCGTCCCCTCCACTTCGGCCGCCACCTACTAGGGAATGGGAACAGCAAATGCGCTTCCCCGCACTCCAAAAACTATCTCTTCTCTTGACAACAACCGACGGCTATCCCACACCTTTGCACTGTTCAATGCTAGATCAATAGTAAATAAGCTTCCTGACCTCAACTTTTGGTTACAACAAAATTTAGATGGTTTGTTCATCACCGAAAGCTGGTGTAAGCCCTACCTCGTTCACGACGCCATTCTTAGTTCGAACTCAACCTACGAAGTGCTCCGATGTGATCGTGAGGGGAGCAGGACTGGAGGTGGTGTACTGGCGCTTATTCACAAAACAATTTCTTATCAGGTTTTCGTCAAAAAAGATTTCAATTCCGAAATTCAAACTCTAGTGATCCAACTGCGACTGCAGAATCTCAAGTTACTGCTAATCCTAGCATATCGCAGCCCATCATGTTCTACACACACTTTTTGCGACTTCATTGATCTTGTTCGCAATATCTGCAATGAATATAGCCACCAAATTATCGTCTTAGGGGACTTCAATTTCCCACTTATTGATTGGACAAACATGTGCCACAGGGGGAACGCTTCCACCCCTTCCTCTTCCGTATTTCTCGACTTCGCAAAAGCGTTTGATATGAAGCAGCTTGTCACTGAACCAACGCACGGATTAAATATTCTGGACATCCTACTGGTTTCCCAACCCACCCCTGTTACCAGTCATTGCGTTCTTCCCCCTTTCAGTGTCTCAGATCATAATTCTATCAGATTCGAAGTATCGGATGGCAGTTCAGCTCCCGTCAAAAAAAGTAAGATCTATCGTAACTTCGCAAAAGGCGATTACGAGGCTATTAACTCAGCCTTATCTCAGATGGACTGGACAACACTTCCAGCAGTATTGACGACTTTTACTCAGAATTTCTCAGTATATGCCACCAACTTATAGAAAAGTACATACCCCTTGCTCGACAAATTGACGAACAAGAAAAGTATCCAGGCGAATACATTTTCTCAAGGCCAAAGTGAGCTTCCTTCACCATATGAACGACATCCGATACCGAATCTACGCAAAGGGTGATGGAGCATATGTCGGAAGTTACGGGCTATCTCTTAGAGCAGGAACCCTTACTTTCATCCTAGCCAAACACGGATTTCTTAACGAACAAACATCCGAACAACATCAGCTTCATAGTCATCATTCGTCGCCTTTGGCTAAAAAGAATTAAGCAGGCGCGAGCTTATGTTCTATGTTTCGGTTTGCTATATCGATTACGCTAAAGCGTTTGACTCAATCTCGATCCCACTCCTTGTCAAGAAGCTTGAGGCGTATGGAATCAAAGGTCGCTTACTAGAATTTCTTCACTCCTTCCTTAGCGGTAGGGTGCAATCTGTCAAAGTGAATGAAAGCTTGTCCCCTGCGTACTCCACCCCAAGCGGAGTACCTCAGGGAACATGCTTAGGACCTCTCATGTTCATACTTTTTGTGAACGACTTGAACACTTGCCTCCCTCATGGAACCTTCTGCAGCATGTATGCGGATGACGCCAAAATATACACAATTAACGACTGTTATACGCTACAAAATGCGATAAACGCTGTAGAAGTTTGGTCTAAAATGTGGAGTCTTGACATCTCACTGCAAAAAACAACCGTGATGGGATTGGGGAGAGGTCATCCTGATTTCTCCTTTACTCTCGACGGCACTGCACTCACCCGCGTGCACCAGATTCGCGACTTGGGAGTAAGCTATAATGATAAACTAGACTTTGATGACTATATAAAGAGCAGGATTCAGGCTGCATATTCAGTTTCTAACTACATACTCAAGGCATTCAAAACCCGTGAACTATCATGCCTTTTCCGACTTTTCGCGCTGTATGCCAGGCCCTTGTTGGAGTATTGTACTCCGCTTTGGTCACCTCATAAAAGACGCTTAATCGAAGATATCGAGAAGGTACAAAAGAGCTTCACATACCGTTGTTTTCTGCGCAGAGGTATTACATCTTGCTCTTACGAAGAGCGGCTTCGCATACTTGGGGCAGATATGCTCGAATTTCGAAGAAAATTGACAGATTTTTCCTTGATGTACAAACTGACTAATTGCCTACAGCTGTCTGACCTTTTCGAGATACCGCCTGAACCATCGCTATATCAAGAGGCCACCCATACAGAATAAGACCTGACAAACCCAACTCCAGCTCTCTACGGCGCGATCATTCCTTGTAAGCGTCCGGCCCTTTGTGAATGCGGTGCGCACCCGATCCTTCTCTCACACATGGAACTCCCAATTCAGGTCACCTGGCTGCACTTTAAAAAAGCAAACAATTAGACAAGGATGGGGCTAATCTAGCATGGTCCGAAGAGCAAGGCACTAAAAGATTTGCCTGTCAGGATTGCGACTTTCACGCTCTTCTTTTGTAGCTACTCTACCCTATCGATTTGGGCTAATGTGCCTGCTACACGATTGGGCAACGCGACCCGTCATCATTTGGCAGCTCGATATGTGGCACTTGCCAACCGGCAGAATGGCTCAGAGCGAGTGCGCGCGCTTCGTGTGCGCTCGTGACCGGGGGTTCGTCCCCATATACGGGAGTCTCGGATCGCCCGTCGCGTACAGTTTACAAAACTTCATCTCTTACATGATAGGGTATTGTGAGCCATTGTGCTTTTCTGCGCACCGATTCTGATTTATACTATATTTTTTCCTCTATTTATGTTCTATTCGAACTCGGTGCGTCCGGTTCTCTCGCTTAGAGAGAACCGGCCCCCCAGTTCCCCGCAATAGGGGAACTGGGGGGGATCTACAATCAATATCTATGGGAGGTTTTGACGGTCAAAGGGTAGTGAACTAGTTTCCTCGTTGCCATTGAGAATTTCAGCCTACCATTCAACTGGAACAAAGTGAATACGATCAATCAAGATATGTATATCCCATCTTGATATGTAAATGGTGGATAATACTTTTTTCAGATGTTTTTTTTTGCTCCCGATTTACGACGTTCATTCCCTAAAACCTATACACGAATTTTTTTTCAGTTGTCTATTT
Source organism: Ostertagia ostertagi (assembly GCA_036418205.1). NCBI lineage: Eukaryota > Metazoa > Nematoda > Chromadorea > Rhabditida > Trichostrongylidae > Ostertagia > Ostertagia ostertagi. The sequence continues at coordinate 120,600 of MU868453.1, read as the reverse complement.
AGAAAAGCTCCTTAGGATTCTGGCTGGGCGAGTCATTATGCCGTTGTCAAGAAGAGTCGTCACCTGTTCCATGATATTCATATAAAGTTTTTTCTCTTTTTTCGCAATTGTCATATTGAAAACTCCGAATGGTACGGATTGGCTGCCCCCAAAATATTTAATTCTGCTCATGCTCTTTCAATTCCATTGGGGCTATTTGCTCACCCCTTCCTGCTGGGCCCTTTCCGGCTATATTTATCCATATACCCACTCCTATTTCAGCACGCAAACTTACGTAAATACCCCCGAGCCAGCGCCTGGGGTTCGTGTTTAGATCAAAGAGGTGCCGCCTGCACCCGCCCCTGTTGCGTTGCGGCCTCGGCAGTAGGATTATCTTCAGGGCCTTTTAGCAACTTTGCGTGCACCCTCCCCCTTTTTTCGGCTATCAGTCGGTAACGGTTCACATGTATCGGGTCGGCATCTAGCCCCTTTTTCTCCTTACCACAAACACTAAATTGAATTTTGAGTCAATCAATCTTGTGCCATCCCGGGTCCAATTATTATTTTTTTACTCACTGTTACGATTGACCTGTAAATAAATAAATAAATAAATTTCAGAGAATAAAAAACAAAGACGGCTTCATTTTGAAATTCAAATTTGCCATTTCGGAGTCGAAAGAGTCGCATTGGGGCTTCGGAGAAAGAAAATCCTGGCGGAGCTGCCGCTTCGAAGGAACCGACTGCAGCAGTGAACTAACTTTCTAAATTACTAAGTTCGAAATTAATGTGGGGGGGGGAAGCTAAGTGCGATTTGGTAATCGTTTCTATTTTGGTTCCACTCGCTAACCTTTTTAGAGATTTTTTTCAGCAATTGACAGATAGGCTTTTGGCTGTTTACACCCGAGTGTATAAACGAATACACTTCACAACGAATAATTCACCGTCAGTCACACCACTGCATTAAAAGCAAAGGAAACAAGCCATTTTCCTAGACCGCGACTATGCAGTCTTCAAAGGCCCATAACTTCCTTTAAGTTAATGTGATGAGAAGCGGTAAAGATTGTTGGAATCCACTCGAAGAGTACTTCATAACAGTGTGAAATTTTCCTGAAATTCTTTCTTCTGCCTCAATTTTCCTAAGGGGTCTCTAGAATTCAATTCAGCAAATTCGCTACACTTTGTTCCGCTTAGATTTGATTTGAAAGCATCAAAATTCTCTTCAGGAAGTTTGTCTGCTTACGGCCGCTGACAGAGAAGGCGTTTTATGGGAAAACGCCTGCTCGGGTATACGCCGTGCACCTGTCTGTGGTTAGAAGTCGCACTCGCATTTGAAAGTCCTCCATTTTCCTGAAGAAGGGTTTAGTCTCCTCTGCACTTTGTTCTTCTTAAACTTCTTCTCTTCTTTCAAAAATGTTCGATTATCGAAGACAGACCATGTTTTTGCACTACGCTGTAACAAAGTTTTTGGCTATTGTAATCTTGATCTATGCTGTCGAGCGAAAGCGCCGTCCGTGTATTAAGGATAATAATGGCTGATAGTGAGACTTATAATGCTCTGCATGCTCTAATGCTCCCATGGAGCTCTTGTCTGTGTGACTCTCCGACAGCTGCACGTGCAGAGCTCCTGGAGAACATTAGAGGCTGAAAGTGCACTCCCGGACACTGCACTTTTCAAGCCGTCTTGCATCTGTGGATACGACCCCCTCCCTTTTCGGTCGGCTGAATACGACCCCCTCGTTGTTCTTTGCGCAACGTGCGGTTGACCCTGGGTGGGAGGAGTACTGCAAAGCGCTCCTGAACGAGGAGTATCCCCACAAAGACAGCTCGCAAGAGTATTGACACTACGCAAAAATTCTTCATCCATGAGTAGCTTTCAATGACATGTGCCGGAAGAACAGCGGCCATTTCATAGCGGACGTCGGTGTTCTTCTGAATGGCATGGTGCCAGTGGATAGGGAAGTGGACGCACGTTCGTACTGTTAAAGGTTGGGTTCTTGGTTCGAATCCTGCTCGATGTTGGCATTTTGCATTTTGGACTAGCACTCACTTTTGGGCACCAGATAACACCAGCTCCTAGACAGATATCATATTCGCGAACTGGACCGCCAATAATCCAGTCTGAGTGCGGATTTTTGCGAATGCTGGTGGAAGCCGCTACGGTTGTAGCTACTAAAGTCAAGTTAAATTTTTATTTCATGCATTTCTGGTAACATCATTCAAACATAAATAGCTCTTCAAGCTCTTCCATCCCGAACAAAGCAAGTAGCTCGAAACCTAACAAATGTGTCCCTTTCCTTATTAATGTCCATGGTGGACTGTTACAATTAGTGCTAAGCAATATTCTATTCGTAAATCAGATCGTAGTTCCGGCACTGAATGTGGCTGCAGCAGCGTAGGCAAGATAGAAATAAGAAAGCACTCAGTATAAAGACAGATCTTATTTCGCCATACAATCAGCAGATCAAGCACGCTAGCGGGCAATAGGGTACCATGTAGTTCGGGTTCACATCGCATTCACCAGTTGCAGCCCAGAAGTTACACAATTTGTGGTTGTTCTCGCATCCTGGAATTTTTTCATTTAAGCGGCGAAATCAATCTCAAAATTAAGTTCATATGAGAATACAAGGATGAAAATAAAATCGAATAAAATCTTGAAAATTCCTTCTTCCTTCGGGAAGCTCGCATTTTTGATACATCGTGATCTCAATCTGTGATATTGTCTCTGTCATGGTCCGCAACATGTGTCCAACGATTCTGAAGCTTACACTTCCTGAGGCACCGAGCTATGGTAGCTATGAGCCAAAGAATGCTAGAATCCATCTCAATCCATCATTTTTTGGTTTTTGACTGTTTCCTCATAGTAGTGTAGCAGGTGAAAAAACATTGACTTGCAATTGAGTTCGTACAACTAAAGTCTTTGCTGCTTTACTCGTATACATAGAAGCGATTTTATATGATCAACAGCGTGAATACCGGCAGCTTCCCATCATACCCTGCTTCTTGTTCCTGGTCCTTTAAGAGAACCTTCAGATTGAGAATTTCGTTCAACGCTTTTTTTACTCTACCTAATATCATGTATCGGTGTGGTGTATCTGCCAGAGGAAGAGCGTCACAGTCACGTTTCACGAAGGGAGCAATATATGGTACTAACCCTGTTCGGATGGACATCGCACCTCACAGTGGCTGATATCCGCAAGTTATTGCATAAGCCTGGCGATCACTCAAAGACATGTCAGGCTCAGTACTGAGAAGTACCTCCCTTTAATGGAGGTGCTGGATTCCTTACAGTGATCATACCAATTTCGCGCCTCTGAACGCGGCACTAACAATAAGACGCTCGGAATTCGGATCCTGAATCATCCCATAACAATTGATACCCCTTCGATATCTTGTCTGTGTCATACTAGTGTTAACCTATTGTACTTTGCTCTCTTGGCTAGAAGCTCTTTTCCCTCTCCTAACTCACATTATCTCTTATCTAGCCGTCTGCTTCCTAAAGTTGTCCGCAGCGCGCAAAAGGAAAATTCTGTTTCTTTTGTTTTTGACGATTTCCTTTTCTTCTTTCTCTCTATGAGGTCCACTTCGCACCACTACTTTCATACTGTAAAGGCAGCATGTATTTTATACCGGTCTTTACCTTTGAAGTTATTTGCGCTTCCAAATGATTGACTATTTGTGATGCACGGTAAAGGCAAGGCCCAGGATTAGCCCGACTTGTAGGAAGGATACCGCGAAGGAAATTGTAAGGTCCGTACCTACTAGATCACTCCAGCTTCGTCGCAAAAATTGCGCGGTTAGGGCGCTAATCCTTACGGGCCTGCAACCATCGACCCCCGTTGCAACGCTTCCCACCCACCTCGATTGATATCAGCGTGCTCTCTCGAACGGCGTGATCTCTCGCGTGTTTTGTCTTCTTTGATCGCCCTGTCTCGCCATCGTACCACATCCGACCTTATTGAAGGTTAAGGCCTTAATTTCAGCGTTCCAAAGATTTCTCTTGCTTTCCTTTTCATTTCTATGTCGTTTCGCGAGTCACCGCTGTGAAGCGCACTTATACACAAGTTTCACTAAAGGCTTGCCTTCAAAAGAGTCGATCATTGAATAGACCTGAACCAATCCTCTGCTACGTGCGAGTGAAGGAGCCTTGGCTGTGCGCTATTGTGTTCCGCTCCGGGATAGCGTGGCTAACTACCTGGAGGTTTTTCCTAGCACACACGACAGAGCCTGGCAAGCTACTACAATATGCCGAAAACAGCAATATGGAATGGGCCTCATTCCCCTGAACCTGAGGGAGCCCCCAATACGGCAGCGTTGGGTAGGACCGCTCGGGAGAGGCTGCTAGAATCTCAGGGCCCGGATAGGCTGCCTAAACGAAGAAGGACTAAGATGGCGATCTGTACTTTCAACGCAACGCTTGCATCCGAAGCTCACATCGAAGATCTGATGATGCAGGCCAGGAAGATCAAGTACGACGTCATCGGACTGACCGAGACGAGAAGGCACCGCCCGCTACACGCCGTTTTCGATACTGGAGAAGAACTGTTCCTTGGAACATGACAGCAGAGGCGTTGGCGGTGTGGGTGTCCTCGTCAACACGCACTTGGCCATAAACATCGATTCGTACGAAAGCCTTACGACCCGAATCGGACGTTTGAGATTGAGAAGATGTGGTTCAACTCCTGCTTTGACAATCTTCGTCGCCTACGCACCAACATCCAGCTACGACGAGGAAGAACACGAAGCATTCTATATGGAATTCGTCGGCGACTTCATCGCCATGTTTGGCTTAAAGGACGAATTCACGATGAAAAAGCAACCCATTTCAAATTAACCTAGGGATGGTGAGTGGTACACGAAAGAAGGAAGAACCATGAGAAACGGCCCAGAACCCGAGAAATGGACCCCTTCCTTGCCCGTTGATTTGAGCATTGATGCGACTATCATCGCTGTGCCCTCTTCAACGCTACGCTCTCTCACCTATCTAATCACTCACCACGTATAGACCTGCGGCGAGTGATCAGATGATCGGTGGGCGTGCACTGACCAGCCGCGGCGGGATTAAACCTTAATAGGTCAACGAGGTCAACTCCTCCTGTGCAAATTGTGCTTCAGTTCGCACACTTAGGAGCTCCGCGGGTCCCTCAACCAGGTGAATTCTTCCTAATTCGATTTTCCCTCTGATCGTGAATTCGTCCTTTAAGGAAACGGTCTGCCAGATTGCACGTCGATTCACGAGATGTATTGGAATGACAAGGCGAAACGACTGTCTGAGTTTATCATGTCGACCAACACCATCCCATGGTAACTCACAGTTCCAAAAGCCCTCTCACCTTCGTTGGACTTGGGAGTCACCTGATGGACAGTTCCATAACGAGATAGACCACATCATCTTCAATCGAAGGTTTTGCCTGACCGACGTCGCTGTTGTTCCAAAGTTCTACACGGGATCGGACCATCGTCTCCTCCGCGCAAGATTCCACTTCTCGATGCGTGTTGAGAGAGCAGCAAAGTTCAGGAAGCGAAGCCCCAGGACAGTCATCAACTGGGACCACTTCGCTTCTCTCATCTTCACGATTGTGGCAGGAAGGCAGAGAGTTTGAAAGTCAGCAAGGGACGTCTGTCTCCGAACTCTTAAGCGACAGCGTGGAGCCGCACGAGCTGCAGGCAATCACCAACTCACGTCGAGCTTGCGAAGCTATTGCGGGAGTGATAGGAGATTTCGAAGGTGAAGAGCGCAGTTCACCGGAAGCCCAGCAGAGGCTGAGAGGAGATCGCAATGCCGGCCTGAGCTTTGCAGCTGCAAGACTAAGACAACTGCCTACGAGGCTCGGAAGGCACAGTTGTGTCCAAGGACAACGGGAAGTCCCTCTCGACTTCTACTTCGACACTTCGTAGCTGTCATTGCTTACTTATCCCGGCCATGATTATGATACCTTGTTCGTCTTCTCTCTTCGTAGTCGACACGCCGTGTACGCGTTTACCTGTCGAAATGCAGGACCCACCCAGTGGAACAGCACGAACTGTACAGAACGAAGTTATACGCATGGCAACTATCGCCCAATCTGCCTGCTGTCTGTAATCTACAAGCTATTCACTCGAGTCATCCTTAACAGGATCGGCAGAATATTAGATGAAGGACAGCCATGCGAGCAAGCAGGGTTTCGAAGAGGGTTCAGCACGATCGACCATATCCACACGGTTACAAGACTCATTGAAGTTTCACGAGAGTACAAGATGCCGCTTTGTCTCACGTTCATCGACTTGAAGAAGGCCTTCGACTCTGTGGAGACAGGTCAAGGCTTTCTTCAAGTCATCGAAGCCTTGGGCAACCAGGCCGTTCCTACTCAGTACATCAAGGATTTTCTGAGCTCAACTTACGACCAGGATCTCACCATTTCTTAAGGAACTTATCACAGACGTCGGAGGTTCGACCGCGACCGCCACTCGTTCCACTCTTCAGCGCCGCTCTCGAGAATTCATGCGTCAACTGGAATGGGAAGACATGGGAGTGAAGGTCGACGGCCGGCAACTACACCACCTTCGTTTTGCTGACGACATCGTTCTTATAACGCCGAACATCGAGCAAGCGGAGCGAATGCTGGCTGATTTCGACTGCGCCTGTGGTAAGGTTCGGTCTACAGCTGAACCTAACGAAGACGATGTTTATGAGAAACGGATTGGTTTCTGATGCCCCATTCACGCTCAACGGAACGAACATCACCGAATGCTCCAGCTACGTGTACCTAGGTCGGGAAATCAATATGATGAACGATCTAGCTCCAGAGCTGAGCAGGAGGAAACGAGCGGCTTGGGGAGCGTATAAGAACATCGAGGGAGTAGTGAAGAAGACGAAGAACATCCGGCTCCGTGCCCACCTCTTCGATTCCGCTGTCCTTCCTGCCCTAACCTACGCCTCAGAGACTTGGACTCTGCGCAGGCAGGACGAGCATGCGGTCAGCGTTATCCAACGCGCTGTCGAGAGGACGATGCTAGGAGTAACCCTATACACGCAAGTGCAGAGGGGAATCCGGAGTGCCGAACTACGCCAACGATCGAAGATCAGGGACGCTGCCGTTTTCGCCAAGGAATCGAAGATCGTTGGCTGACACGTCATGCGATTCTGTGTAGACCGTGGTAGGGACGGTAGTGCAGTGGCCTCAAGTGTTAGTACCGAGCAAAAGCATTGATCCGTCAATGGTGTAGCGCTGCGGTCCACGTTTGTGTTTGAGCCGGCCACGGGATCGATACTACTAGATGTCAAAATCTTTGCAACTTTTGTGGGTTATTGCCTTTCCTCTAGAATTCTTTCACCGTCAATAAGAAGGGCTCCATAGTGCAGTGGTAGCGATGCCGCTCATGGGACGATGCACCGAAGGTTCAAACCCGTGTGTGACGCGACTTTTGCAAGCAACGTGGTGGATGCTCACCACTTCGCCTATGGCAAACCGCCATTGGATCAATGGGGACGTTCCACGCTGCCGCTGGCAAGCTTGCTGGATCAGCACCGCTTGGAGACTAAGACTTGCAAGCAACATCCATTGCATACCTTTCATCAACATCTCTTCCAGTGTTGTGGTCGAGTGATCCCTGGTGCAGTGGCAAAAAACCAGCCTATGAGCCCTACCATCCAGGGCTCAATTCCGAGAGAGTTGCAAGTTTTGCAGGTCGGGTGGCGAGGCTCGCGGTTTCAACGAGGGTCATGTCCATGTTTCCACGTTCTCTACTCCTCGCCAATACGAAGCGATAAAGGAAGATCTCAAGGAGCGAAGAGCAGCAGTATTAGCTGAAGCAGCAGAGGCTGGGAGGAGCATCCGCAATGCCCGCCGAAGCTTTGCCAGCTACAAGACCAAGATGACCTGCCTCCGACGTCCGGATGGAACAGTTACTGCATCCCGAAGGGCAATGGAGAAAGTCATCCACGACTTCTACTCGGATCTCTTCGATAGCCATGTCCATCTGCCTACTTATCAACCGCAAGAGGATGGATACGTTGTCCCTCAGTTCTCTCTTCCGAAGTCCGACACGCCGTAGTCACGCGTTACCTGTCGAAATGCAAGGTACCCACCCAGTGGAAAACCAGCAGAACTGTACAAGAAGGGAGACTTGGACGACATTGGCAACTATCGCCCAATCTGCCTGCTGCTCTGTCTCCACGGAGTCGAAGGCTTTCTTCAAGTCATCGAAGCCTTGGGCAACCAGGGCGTCCCTACTCAGTACATCAAGGATTCTTCGTGAGCTCTACAGCAACTTTACGACCAGAATCTCACCATTCTACAAGGAGGTCATCATCGACGTCAAGAGAGGGGTTCGACAGGGCGACACCATCTCTCGCCCAAACTCTTCAGCGCCGCTCTCGAGAACGTCATGCGTCAACTGGAATGGGAAGACATGGGAGTGAAGGTCGACGGCCGGCAACTACACCACCTTCGTTTTGCTGACGACATCGTTCTTATAACGCCGAACATCGAGCAAGAGCGAATGCTGGCTGATTTCGACTGCGCCTGTGGTAAGGTGGTCTACAGCTGAACCTAACGAAGACGATGTTTATGAGAAACGGATTGGTTCCTGATGCCCCATTCACGCTCAACGGAACGAACATCACCGAATGCTCCAGCTACGTGTACCTAGGTCGGGAAATCAATATGATGAACGATCTAGCTCCAGAGCTGAGCAGGAGGAAATAATGGATGTAAATCACCACATTTGACTGCCAGTCTAGGGCACTTTACTACCGTCCCAGAGTGGTTGCCGACTGGATCCCTCGGGACGTCAAACGAACACCTGGACGACCGCCGGCCCGATGGTCAGACTTCTTCACGAAAGCTCTGAACGAAAGGAATGAAGGACTTCGTGTCCCTCGAGCGAGGAGGGTCCACTGGACAACTCTGCACGCGACAGGGACGAATGGAGACGTTGCTGGCGCCCGCTCGAGCAAATCGATGATCAACGGGACGACAGGTGATACAGGTGATAAGTATTAGGTGGTCCATAAGTCTTGCAACAAATTACATTTAATGCTAGAGAATTTTTGTGAGAACTCCGAAAATTCCGCAACATGTTTGTTGACGTAGCATCACCTTTGCAATTTCAGCCAACCGTCCAGCTCGTTGTCTCGCTACTTGTTATGGATATTACACCGATTTCGCGAAAAAAGCTCTTCGTGCCCTTAATTTTTACGAGTACTGCTTGGAATGTTCCGCAAGTCATGCTACACCAAGGATTAGCCAGAAGATGGGCGAGGGCACGCTCTCTCAATTCACGGTGCACGGCGCTTCACTCTGCTCAGCGTTGACTTTTTTATTTGAAGATGATCCACACTCCGTGACTGGCAATCACGATGCTCTATCTGACGCTGTTGAAAAGGGATCTGGATAGACTATCGATCATTTGCTAGAGCGATTCGATGCGACAAGGAGACAGCACTGTGGCATCTCCAAAGACTTGTGAAGATCCGAAAATATAGAGTTTGGATCCCACATGCCTTGAGCCCGATTCAGCTCCAAACACGATCTGACATCGTTATGTTCAAGTCGACTTACTATGGATTCTTCGATTGACCATCCATCACATTTGCCGAAGATGAGGAGTGGGTACAGTGTGCTAACAAATGAACAAGCGGCGGTAGTCCAGCTCAAACGCTTCGGGAGATCTTACTGCTCAAGTTCAACCTCGTCCAAGTAGGGCCTTCTCGGATTTTTGGTGGAACACGAGAGGAGTTGAGCTCTGGAAACCCTACGTGTAGATGACGC
>MU868453.1:32589-107311 GCA_036418205.1 Ostertagia ostertagi | reverse complement strand
CTGAGCTTCTAGCGTGTCTCACTTCGAATGGACTATAAGACAGCCGATAGAGGATGCACATGCAAGACACAAGCAATCCGCCACGTACCGTAGCGGCCCCCTGGTGCAATGGGAAGACCCCAATTGTCATGATATGCACTTTTGAGATTTGTAGAAAAGTGTTTATAGCATCTTCCAGAGTAACTCCATCCCACACAACCTTTAAGTTTGACAATTCGTATAGTGAAAGAGTTTCTTAAGACGAAATAAGGTGCACAATATATACGAACTTGAAAAGTTTGAGGCTCCAACTTGAGGAGTGCAAAATTTTCATATTATAGGGATCAGAGTCAAAAGCTGCTGGAAGCCTACTATTTCCATTTTGGCCCGCGCAGAGTCGGTTCTGCGCGGTTCTAATGTCAAGTCATGTCGTGATTGGAATCGCGCTAATAATATTTAACACGTTGACGACATTGTGCAGCGCATGCGCATCACACCTTGAGCAGCGCATGCGCTGCACACACAAAATATTTTTTTTCGCGCAAGCGCTACTTCTTTTCTAATTTTTGTGCATCTATTCCTTTGACTTCACCATAATATGACTAGACACGGCGAGGTTCATTGAATGGTTGAATATGCTCCTTTCTAGCGAAGGTTGTCTAAGCCCTACGAACTTTCCAAATGTGTTCATTCCTAGTTTCCTTTATATTTTGATAATCTTGGTCATAAAAAAGAGCAGTAGAAGCAAGGACGGACCCACACATATAGCAAGACATATGTTTTCAGTGTAACAACCGCGTCAAAAACAGTTTTGAGGTTTTCTACGGCAGAATCAACTAAAACTTGCCTTTTCAGTGCCGGAAAACGTCTAGTTGATCGATTTTTTACAGTTGTCCTTTCTGACAAGTCTGACACATCTAATATCATTATAAACATTTTCTTGCATCCAAGTTTTGGGTATTTAAAGCTCAAAATTCGATTTGAGGTGAGGCGGCGGCGCCTGCAAAATCCATGGTCCCACGCGGCGCAAAAACCCAAAACGCGCGTTGTCGTCAACGTGTTAAAATGGGAAGTGGGACTGAGGTCGAAGTGGCAAAGAAGTTGCACTGTATGTGTACGGAACAGAACGGTCCCTGATGGCAGTAACCAAGTACGTTTTTGTAAAGCTTCAGTTATAGCGAGATAGCGTTGGTGTGGATTCTTCGGGCAAGATTCTTCGCCCACCTGGGAATTAAATCCGCGCCCTCGCATGGCTTGCGGTTGAAAGCAACAGACATACAGATCAAAATTAGTAATGGTAGTATTCGCTGAGGTCAGGCAAACCTGTTCAAAATTTCATCAAAGTATTCTGTCACATACACGAGCAATCGCATGTTCCACATGTTTTCGCACATTTGATGCGCATCCAGAATGGGTTTGTCTCACATTCGCCGGCAACAGCCCAGAAGCAGCACAACTAAACATTTTGAATTTTAGAAGAAACCTCTAAACCTTTGAACCTTTGAATTCACCTCTAAAGCACAGATCTTCACTAGCAGGATTTACGGTTTTTTACGAAGCTTATCATTTCCAACAAAATGGAGCGGACAGACCCCAGAAGGGCCGCGCATTCAGAGGAATATTGCAAAATTTAACCTAGATTACAGACATCACCAAATTCCCTCCTTTCTCAGGTAAGATATATTTAGGTTCTTCACCTGAGAGAGGAGGGAATTTGCGACTCTGTCCTCACCGGAACGCTGCTTGACAGTTTTGTTAACCGGTCTCATGACAACCAAGAAATCTTTTGATTGTTGAGCAGGAAAATGGATAGCGGTCAATAATTTCAAGTGAAATGTTGTTGGTAGGTGAGTGGAGCAAAAATTAAAACCTTAATCTGGGCGGAAATGGTGTAGTGGCAACTGGCACGCTTACCCCGCGAGCTGTCCAGGAATCAAGTCCTGGGTCGTGATTCGCCCCGGCCAACCAAGCATTCCATCCCTCCGAGGTCAGTTAATTGGTATCAGGTTTGTCTGGGAGGATAAAAAACACTGACTTGTACATCGGCTGACCCCCGCAAGTCATTGAAAGGCCAAATCGCATTCAAATGCCATTACGGATGTAAAGGGAAGAAGAATGCGTGATGCACTCGTAGGTTAGTCTTCAGGCTTTATCTGGAAGAGTTCATATCGCAAATGCTTCCCAACCCCCCCCCCATAGTTACATAACAGATTAATTGAATGAACAGATTACGAAGTTGATAATGACTCCGTCGACTAACTTTTCGGCGATTTCGCATTCTTCGGAGCCTAAAAAGGTTGAAACACCAATTCATGACCTATCCGATGTTTTTCGAACATGATTTCGTGTGCTGCTGATTCAAATAAATTGGTTCTGCAAATGCTTCCTCTTTTCTTGAAACTAGCTTCTCCCCAAAAACAATACTAAACACTTAGGAAACCTCTGGACGTTACCTTGTGTTTATCGATACACTTTCTCGGTGTTGTCGTTGGGGGGATCGTCGACGTGGTTGTGGTAGTCCCGAAGAAATGATGATCTCGTCGCTTTTCAATCAAAATTTCCTTGCTTTCCTTGATTTGATCGTCCAGGTCCGATATGACTTCTCGTTCGCCTTGAGAATGTTGAGGTGCATTCGGTACTAATCTCACATTTGGTATTATAGTGCTATTCGACGTTTCCTGAGTGTTCGACAACAGTGGAGAGAATGTTTTGGCGCTTGTTGGAAGCGTCATTTTTACTTGTTCTCGAGACTCCACTGTGTCCACGGTTCCTGTAGCCGTTATATCTTGAAGATCACTTTCAAAACCTTTCGGATGCGAGTCTTCAATAGGAACTGAGAGCATCGTGAAATTGTCAGAGCTAAATTTCATACTTCTAAAAAGATTACTTGTGGTGCTACCATGTCCAAGCCAGCTTGCCGTTATAGGGCCATTCTCAGTTTTATTTCCACTGGGATGTTCGAACCCATGCACTTTCGACGTTTCTCGTGTAAAGTCGTGTTGTTCCTCCTCGATAGACTCGTTCTCGGTCGACACATCGCTGCCGCGTTCGCCGTCACCCACAAGTGCCGGCGTGTGGGAATCAACAGGTGGTCCGAATTCATTGGAACGACCACCGAATCCAAATCCATTCGTATGGCGCAAATGGTAGTCGTCCAAACACAGTTGCGGAACTGGAATATCATGAACATTTATGAAATTCTATGAGATGAATCGGCCAGATATTATTTAGCAAGGGGTAAAAAGTGTATATCCTACTTGGATAACAGCCAACTCGAAGTTCTTTGTCAGTTTCTCTGACTCGAACACCACAAGCCCTGCTGGGAAACTCGTCGCGTCTCTGAAGCGAATTTCTTTTGAAAATTATCTACAATTCTTACTGATTATTCTGTCGAAAAGCCTAACGTTACCCAGTACTCAGAAGTTCAGGCGCAGAATACCTGTCTTATAAAAAGTTCCGGGGAAACATCTGTACTGAGAAAAATTTACGTAACCCCCAGGTTAGCTATAAGCACTACCAACTCATACATACTCAAGCAGCTGGCCGCTCCGTGTTTGCAACTTAAATTGTAGGTTGGTTCTCCACAGAGCAGGGTAGCAGTGTGGAACAGTGTTCTACATAAATCTAAGGGAATCATTCGGAATTCCCTCCCTTCGTCGGGCTTTATCCACCTTTTCTCGGTCTTAGGACTGTCTCTAGACCGATTTTTGGTTCTCGAGCGGCTCCGCCCGCTTTAGTTGTGCTCCGCCTAACGATGACAGTCGACCTCCACTCCTCTACCCACCTCTATCCACTTTTTCCCCGGTCTCCGGGGCTTCTTGGAACCGAGCTATGAACTTTCGTCGTAAACTCCGCCCACTGTGGTCCTGCCCCGCCCAGCGATGACAGTTGGCCTTCACGCCTTCACTCCTCCACCCACCCCAATACACATTTTTCCTGGCTCACTAAGGCTTCTTCAGCCCGAATTATGAGGAAATGTAGAAAACGCCGTGCACTCAGAGCGGAGCGCGCTCTAAAGTGTCGAGAGTGGCAGGTGTGCTGGCAACACCTTAGACATTGCTATCCTAAACTGATTTTTTTCTGTTCTATAGGCTTACTCCAAACCGAGTTATGAACTTTTTCATGAAGCACTGCTTTTGTGTAGAACGCCCTGCCCACCTTAGGTGGTTCTCCCTAGATCGATCTGGCTTACCAATACGCACCTGAACCCACTTTTTTTGCAAAGCTTTGAGTCTGTTTTGTAATAGAATATGGAACCTTGGTCCTCAATACAGACCATTTTGAAGTACGCCACGCTCACTGTGGGCGGCTCCACCCAGCAGATATGTTTTTATACTGCACGAGATCAGGCCCGCCCACCCTACACCTGACCCGCTCCCTTCCCGCAGATCCCAAGGAGTGAAGGAATTTCGTGACAGACATACAGGCAGACGACAGACGACAGACAACAGACAACAGACGACGGACGAAGCGCTTTATAGTAAGTAGGATAGTGCATAAATATGTATTACTACCGTAGCTAATTTACAGTCACCATCTACTGCTCATAGATAAAATAACGATAAGTCTAATTTTTACCAGTGAAAGTGGATGAGAAAAGAATTTTTCTGGAAACTGCACAAATACTGCGTGGCCATCCGCTCCTACTGCATTGACCTGCTTTTGCTTCGATACCTCCAAAGCGGAGAACCACCTGAGGTGGCTCATAAGATGCTTCAGCTTCCAAGGGTTTTATCAATTTCTTGGTTTTATTGGAGAAACAGCCTTGATATGAATAAACTACCTGAGCGAAAAAAAAAACAGTCAGTCTCGAAAGAAAAGAGAGATTGTTCGGTGTTGATCGAACCTCTAGTACTCGTCGCGTATTTAAGTTTCCTTATCGGAATATTAGCGTACATTGGCCACCACTGGGTAACGGGGGCTACATTGGCCCACAAGATCTTTATTCGATTGGATTTGATAGGGATACCGATAGACAGATATCGCATACATCGAGACCCTGTCCTGTATAACCCAAAATGTCAGAATGAAATTAATTACCGGAAACTCAAAACACGTGTATATGTGATCATCGTATTAAAACATATGACGTTCACCTCTGACCATTTTGTGCCAATCTGACCCAACATTTTCGCCAAATTTGAACTGCGTTAATGAAAACTGGATGGTTAGGCATTGCACCAGCCTTATCCAAATGAACACTGATGTAACCATGAAATCAGATTTCATGAGATGAAATGCTGTTATCAGAATATAACTTGTATATTACATCAACCTTACTCGGCTGTTTGATGGTTCGTCCTCATAGATCGCTGTGGAGCAAACCCTTTTTGGAAGCTATGTAGCCTGTCGATCCGAAGAGTGTCACTTTGATCCAAGTCGCTCTTCAAAACCATCCCGTTGACTTTTCGCAAGTATCTTTTTCATGGCCACTAGGAGTGCCTGTTGGTTTCTACAGCGCCTAAGCAGCGAAAGACGGCTAGTAACATCCTAGACGGCTAGGCAATTTTTTGCAGCGCGTCCAGCGCTATAGAAGGATATTTCTCTCCCTGCAGCATTGCGCTATCTTCGTGATTTTGTTCCAATGAATCAACAGTTCATGTTTTTGAACGTCAAGATAAAAACTTTTCTTTAAGCGACGATTTAAAGTTCTCCCAAATCTCGCATTAAAAAACACTAGAAACATTGGAAGATAGTGTGTTGTTCAATGAATCGCCCTCAGACAATACGGTGTGGAAGAGCGGCGAGTTGCTCAGATGAGAGTATTTTAAATTTCAGTAAAACTCACAGTTCCGCAGGCTGTACATGCTAGTCCTTCTTCCTCGTTCAGAAACGTCAGGATCGATCCGTCAAGTTCCCTCGTTGGCCCGCCTAGGTTTAAACAAATTTTTTGACCGGATTGTACTCGTTTAATAAGATTCCATCATCTATCTACATTATGATGGGCTTTTCCAGAGCCATTCCTGCATTATGAATGTACGTGTACGCATAGTTGAAAGGAAGAAAGGAGTGGCCAATTGAGCGGGGGCGCGGTCCAACTCATCGCGACCTCAATTGACACCTCGTTATCCTTCAATGAATGCCGGCTAATCTCCTAACTCGCGGAAGTCTCTCACTCATTGAATGGCTAGCATATTTTTCCACGGTTGAATGACATGGGATTACTAGGCAACTTGAAGGCGCAGCGTGGTGGAACAAGAATGCTGCGTTCTACGAGGGCGATGTAAGGAGGGCAAGAAACAAACAATGGAGCAGTGCAATAAAAAAGAGAAGGCTAGGAATAAAACAGCTAGCAGTCATAGCCCCTCTGTGATCATGTCTAGAATGGGTCAGGCTAGCAGGAGTGCCTTCTGGTCCAAATAAAGTTGTGGTTTGGTAGCTATCACAGTCGTTCATTATCATCTAGCGCGAAGTTGATATAAATTTAGTAAACTACCATTTTGCAGGAAGGGAGCTTAACATCGCGTCGGGAAAAAATTTGCGATGCAGCCAAATCGAAATATAAAATATAAAATTGGTGAGTTCGAGGGAGGGTTCCACGATAATGTCGGAGGTAGATGAAGCGAAAACCTACCTAGTGGAAAGACAGGCGGACTTCTAAATTTATAGCGAAGATATGCCAATGGCGGGCTTAGCATGGCTGTCCCCGCGCCGCTAGCGCCGCGGCACACCTATTCTGTCGCCGTCTGAGCCTCGAGCCGTTTAGCAGCGAGAGCGTTAGCGTCAGAGAGGACAGCACCGATGAAAGTCGCACCAATGCCAAAATCGCCAGAGAAGGGATCATATCTTTCAAGTTTTGCGCTGTTTTTCATGGTTTTTTTTTCTTAATCCTTGTACCACTGACCACTTCTGCCTTGATTGCTAATGGCTGCCTTGTCATCGAACTTCGCTTGCTAGCTTGGGTCAATACTGATGGAAACCTTGTTTCTCGCTTCAGCGCAGTCCCTCTTCAAAACTTTGAAAGGACGGAAACGTTTTGGTAACATGTTGTCCAGACACTATCTCACGCATATTTCACCGAGCAAGATCGTGAAGCATGACGGCGAAGTCATAGAGAATTGTGGGGATCAACTAAACTTCAAAAACTTCGGCTCGAGGAGATGTAACATGAACCGTCGTAGCAACACCGATGCTTAGTGAATGGAGGACGCTCCGCATCAGCTGCCCGAGGGGCGTCGGCAGTAAACTTCCAGTAAATACGATCAAAAAGGGCAAGTACCGTTCCGCCATTCGGGAGACGTTCAGTTCTCCTCCTGTGGTTAGTCCCCAGAGCTGCACGATCATTGAAGCCTATGCTTAGCTTGGGTTGAGGTTTAAGCTGGGCTTATGCTTACACATAGGCATGATTACGCCTATATTTGGGCGTAGGTTTAGTTCTAAGCAGGGTCAACAGTCACGTTGGACATTACCGAAAATTTTACGACCCCCTCCTTCTAGAGAGTCTCGATACGACCCCCTCCCCTTCCCAAACACTTACTATGTACTGAGCACCTGGTAATTATGCGTGTTTGCGTACTACATACGTCGAACGATACATACACCTGACCGCGTTTGCATTGGCGCGCACAATCTTCTTCTCGGTTCAGCGCGAATAAACCAAGGCAGACTACTAGTTTTCAAACGAGTGCAATTCTGTACAGCCTCAATATTTTCCAAAAGCCAAATAGACTTGTAATCTACGAGACTGCTTGTTTCAGAATACTACCGCGATTACGCTGTATCTACAGAACTCTTTTAGTTATGAGATAGATAATTGAGAATCCACAGGAATGCGCACTTCTTCATTTGAAAGGTTGTAATTTTCTACAATTATAAAAGTGTTAGAAGTAGTAAGAAAATTTCGTAACTGTAGATTGTTTCTCTCTAAAAAATACTCAGATTTTCGTAAACTTTCATTTTTCCAAAAAATCGCCCAGTTGGACCGTTTTTTTGTGCACAACTGGGTTTTTTTTTCGGCATCGAATGACTATAAGATCGATTGGATTCAACCTTCCGCAATTCTTGTCCTCCTAGGATAGACTGGAAGGTCAGAGCTTTCTAACGAATACTTGATCTCTTTTCAAAACTGATGGAGTCAAAAAATTGCCCCTTTGGACCGTTTTGGGGACCGATTTTTGGATTGGATTGACTTTTGCTGGTTTTTGGCTCTGAACTGTTCTAACTTTCTTCAGATTAAACTTTTGGAAATCCTTGTCCTCAGAAAGAAACTAGAAGGTTAGTGCTTATTAATTAATACTTGAATTAGCTTCCACAATGACCCTTCAAAAAATCGTCCAGTCAGATCGTTTTTTTTTCATGAACTTTCGGAGATACTTTCTGAAAACACGAGTTTTCAATACTCAAACACTCACAGCTGTCTTCAAACTCGATTTTATGAGGAGTAATGATAACATGAGATCGCACAACCTTTGTGCTTCATTACAGATACTAAACCCTCTTCACCAAGTCGCCGACCGATAAATATTTTTTCCCAAACGTTTAATAGCTTCTAGCAGTCAATCTACCCGAGTAGTCACTCTTTAATATGTTTAGTTCGAGACATTGGTTCTGTCATAAGCATATTTGTGTACTTGAACAGTCAAATATGAACACTTCTGCAGTAGACTCTTCTACTCTGAGTGCGCCATGCACTCGCTTGTGGTTAGTAGTTGTAGAAGGCAGCATGACGAATCTGGAGAACAGGGTGGTTTTGATGACATCGTTGGACGTCATTGGTGTAAAGGTTTTAGAAGGCGGTCCTAGCCACACCCAGCACTCTGAGTGCTCTAATTCACCAGTGACGTCAATGTCAATGTCAATCACCACCATCAAAACTTTGCAGTCAGCCAATTGCAGTCTTATCCATTCCAAACCAGGAAGAGTAGGTAAAGGGAACCGCTTAAGTCTCTCTCTGTGTGTTGATAGGGACAGCGGCAGTGAGTCAAAACGTTATCGCGCAGAAACCAACGCAATATTTATAATTCCATTCATAAATGGTGAGAATGATCAACTCGAGACAACTTACAGATATAAGCATTATCGGCTATCCATCGATAAATATTCGGTGGCTCTCCGCAATAGGCAATAGCAAAACTTGAGATTAAGAAAATCGAATAATCTCGGCTCATGTCTGGAACAAGAAAACTTTGGCAAACTTCTCAAAAAGTTGATGATGGCAAAGTTTCAAGTGGTTTTTTGGAAAAGCGGTAAGTATCTATGGGATTGGAAGACATTCTCACTGCAGAAAAAAGTGCTCAGCTTTGAGTAGTTTATGAACAAAAAAGGAAAAAGAACCATTGCATCAGCGACGAAAATGGAGCATGAGGAAAAACCGTCGGCTAACATCATGCAACATAACGAATCGGAGACAATCGAACAGCATTGGACAGCGAAATCTAAGCCTAAAGTGGACAAGCTTTCTTCCCGTGAAGTGGTTGAAACAACGAGGAACGGCAACCGAAAAAAGACGTGTCCACAAAGGACTCCTAAATTGCGGGTAATGACAATACCTCACCCAACTTCATCAGGAATAAATAAGTGTACAGAGGGGGGGGGGGGAAAGAGTCACTTTGCTCATGGCGCACATCTTCGAATTTTTCGTCGCACAGGATGTCCCTGCTAATGAATTTTTAAGGCATAATTACTTAGGTGTCTCTCCATAAGCAGAAGCAAACCCTCCTTCACTGCCCTCGCGGTCTTCAGAATACGACGTCGTCTGCCGTCGTCATCGAGCTCGGCAAGGCTTATCGTAGTCGCTTCGGCCTGAAGCTGCAACGTCATTTCTTCAATCGGTCAATGGTGAATAGCTTCCTAGAGACACTAGCTGTGTATATGCTAGACCGCTTTTGACCAGCGTTTCAGGGACGTCGTAATGGTCTATGGTACCTCGACGACCTCGTTGAGCTCGTACCGTGAATCGTGTTTCCGTGGAAAAAATTTTCTGATGTCTTCGTAGAAGGGTGTCACGTAACCTTTTGATAGACTAGAACGTGCTCTTTAACATGCAGTTGGGCTCATTTGGTTTGGTTTCGCAGTTTGTAATTGATTCCGTTTTGGAAGTGGAGGGAAGTGACCCTTTTTTTTTGGTCCCCCTGTATGACCGCAAGTGATTGAAATGAATAGAACAGAAATGTCTAGAGATTTGGTAAAAGAAAATGGTTCTATCCTGATCGACTTCTTATTGACTTAATAAAACGCTTAACGAAGCCTACGTTACAAGAGTTTCTTTAAGGTGGTTCTTTGAACATCGCAATTAGACACAACTGATTACGTTTCAGTTTTTGTTCATTTCGTTAAGCCGCTGTAAACCTTTTATGTTCACTTTGTACAACAGCAATAGGAATGAGGATTCATATACAGAAGAACAGTATCGCTAATAAGGATGAACGAAAAGCAGAGGAAAAACGCGAAAAGAAACAAACAAAAACCCCGAATTCATTTAGCAGAATTGAATGTTTCGAGCAACTAGGAGTAAGCGAATTTCCATAAGCAGTTTCCGAGAAATTTGAAAAGCAATCTTCGGCCATGATCAGTGAATGGCCACGAGGCGGGATTTCGGCGGTGTGACCAAAACGAGTTACAGTACAGGCACGCCCACTACTTGAGGAAGTTTATGCAGTCCCGGATCGTAAGAAAATCACAACGTCCACAAAAGGTGAAAAATCGAACAAATCAAGAACTGAGAGAAGAAATCAAGGTAGCCTCAGACAATATAATGTAAGACCAACGTGTTTAATAGAGGAGGCAGAGTAATTGGAATAAATGAACTATTACATATAACAGTACGCCGCTGCTGAATCGTTGACGGCAGTACGTCGGAATTTTTGCACCAAAACTCGAATCTGGTTGATGTCAAGCATTTTTCACTGCTCGCAAACATGCGCGACATCCTTACGAACAATGGAACAATTGGTTGTTTGGGAACGGGAATCGTGGAAATGTGTTACAAAACGTTGTCTTAGATATCACTCTAGAGTCTCCAGAGTCTACAGCTACACTCGTACAAATATGTTTTATCCATTAGGTACTACGGTGTACTGATATGTTTCTATGAGGAGAGGTAGTGTGGTGATAAGTGGCGAAATTAACTAAGCACACGGTGCGGGATCAAGTTCCTGATCAAATGTGGTCAAGGCTAACTAGGCCTTCTACCTCTCGAGGTTGGCTCAATTTGTGTGAGTGACGTCTGATACGATGAAACTCGGCTTGTACATCGACAGGCCAATCAAGTCAAGGAATAGGCATAGCCGCACTCATCTAACGGCACACACAATGGGTGTAGAAGGTGCGGAACATCCAGAAAAGAATCGCAGCTGTGTTTTTTCTTCTTTAGATTTATTTATTGTATATTACTAGCTATATTTATTGTTTATATTTATTTTATTGGGCGGAAGTGGTGTAGTGACAAGTGGCGTGCTTACCACGCGGGCGGTCCGGGATCAAACCTGGGTCGTGAGTCGCCCGGGCCCACCAAGCCTTCCATCCCTCCGGGGTAGGTCAATTGGTACCAGACTTGTCTGGGAGGATAAAAAACACTGACTTGGACATCGGCTGGCCCCCGCAAGTCATTATATACATTGCATTCACATTGCATTCAAAAGCCACTGCGAATGCACAAGGAAGTAGAATGCGTGCCGCATCCCAAAAAGGGATTGATCAACGGCAAATGCTTTATCCTTTATCCTTATTTATTTTATTGTATGACATATTTTCTATGTGAGCCTGTAAGCTCTTCTCATCCATGTGTTCTTTTCCTACATGGTATTTCCAACGCGATTGTGTACTCCTTCGAGCGTGTTGGAATGAATAGATCAAATCTATTTTTCATATCCAATATAGTTATATGATTAATATTTCTATATGACGCTACCAGACATTGAAATGTAATTTTTGAATGATTCGAAGAAGAACATTTTGGCAAGCGAACCTGACTCATTGGTGGTTGCAAAGTCAGAGGAGTGACCTTAAGGTTTTGCGAAGCAATAATGTTTTCACTCCACTTTTCAGGTCACTGTTTTTATTCTGTCGGAGTCCTTTGGTACCAGAGTACTAGGAGTAAAAACTTTCCAGTGAACATCGACTGACTCTCGCAATTCATTGCATGAGTACGAAATAGTTTGAAAACGTTCACGGTTTTCCGATGAAGTTATGTATGTATCCAACCCTAGAATGCATGCACTGGCGCTCATATATTCGGCCACATTTTCGGCCGAAACTCTTCTTCTACTGGATCAAAGTAGTTCAAATTTTTATATATTCTAAAGGCAAACCTTCGTTACAAAATCAGCAAACTCGGGTTGAGTACGAGGAGGAATTACGAATGAAAGAACTATTCTTCTGAACCTTTCCGAGTATGACCAAACTCGAAGTGAATCTCAAATTATTGTAGAAAGCTTGTAATAAACAGAACAATAAACAGCATGAATAACATCATCAATCATACATAATACTTTTTTAATAATGTTCTAGATTCGCTGAAACCCTAATAGGGTCTGAGCATGGAATCGCTTGATGAATTCACTTCCTATTAGGACAACTCCCTCCATTTCCCCTCAGTTTTGATGGATTACATCATATCTCCGGCTTTATTTGCAAAAGGTTTCCTCACCCTTTTCCATAGTGTCCTGATGACGTTTAGGACATGCGTCCGAATTTCGACATATATCTAAAGCACATGCGCTGTCGAAGCCACTCTTGCACAGTGGAGGTGCAATCCTTTGGGCCTATTTTTTGAGAAAAAAAACGAACTCACTGCCGCGCGGTTGCCATACATGTGGAGCAGCACCCTCTAGAAATGCATCTGCTTTCACCAATTCTAGAATTCTATGCAATGGTCCAGCACTTTCACGGGCCTTATTTCTGATGGGAGATGATACTTTGAATCGAACCTTTCTCTGTCAAAATGCCACATATGCGTTGTGCTGTCGTCGTCAAATATTCTGAGTTCACTCGCATTGCTTCAGATGACCTTGGGGCCTTGCAAGGATTTCTTCAATGGTGTGCGAACTGATCCCATCCCCTCTCACTTCGATAGGAGATCAGTAATCTTCATAGGATTTGCGAATGGTGAACGCGCACGGTTAGATCTTAAGATGTTGTGTATTTACAATTATGGCACCGCTCCGCACTGATCTCGTATTCTAGCAGTAGAGGGACCGAACGCATTGCAGCTTCACTGTGAAGGAGTGACCTCGGCAGCATGGCGTGCTCTCAACAGAGGGACTAGGTCGGACAAATGTCCTGAGCGTCAATCTATGGGGAAAGGTGAACAAGCCTCTGGCAGAAAAAAAGAGCTAAGAATACAAATGAGAAACTTGTCAAAAAGGAAGAAAAGAAGATGAAGTCGTACCCGAAGACAGCGAATTCTAACTAATTACTAAGGCCCTATCAAACTTTTAGCGACTCCAGGACGTTATCAACAAAGTACTAAATCTGGTTGATGTTGTTGATCATGTGGTTCTGTGGAATTACAAGCTTTCTACAATAAATTGAAATTTTCTCGTGATTTGGTCGCAATCGAAAATTTCTTTAACGTTTTTTTTTACTTCTTCCTTCCTCCTCATTTAGCACTAATATACTAATCGCTTGTATAGAAAACATTTCAAAACTTGAATGAATTTGATCAAGCAGAAAAAAGACTACCGACGAACAAATATATATATGTATAATTTTATATATATAATATAATATATATATTACATATTTATATATAATATAACGGCCGAACATGTGGGAGCTAGTGTATGTGGCGCTGCGAATGCAGAAAGAGTCAATTTTTCACCCTCCGGGCACTGGACCAGCCAATCTTTGCTGAACTTAGAGCACAGCCGAATGTTTGATCTGAAAATACAACAGCTCCTCTCGCGCCCCGATATCCTATGAATAACAAACTTTTACACCAACGACATCAGAATTCCGTCAGACGACTCTGATGCGGAGTTGGCCCGAACAGATCCTCGTTTCTACCTTTCTGCACAACCCTTTTGAATCCTGCCCATCCCGTGCATTCCCGTTGCTCTCAAACTTAACATAAATCGTCATCAAACTATATTGCTTTCTAGGAATAATTTGAATACCAATATGTGGCTCCATACGACCCACGTGATCCCTCCCAAGAGTTAGGGAAATTGATTGAGTGCAGAAGAATACCAAAAGGACGGGTTTTTCGATACATTTCAGCGATTTTCTTTGCTCGTTTATTAACGATCCCGTTCGCCACATCTCCTTCAACGTTAGAGGGAGCCCTCTGGAATCGTGCTACGAGGAGTGCGCCTTCAATTTCAGAGCAGAGATACACTGGCGATTATTTTTGTTGTGATATCAACGATACGAGATGCCAAAATACCTGAAAGGGTCGTTCAAGTTGCCTCACTGTGATGTTACTGTGATTTACGTTGCGATCCCAGAAAAAAAACGTTTTGATTCATCACGTTCATCTAATTCCTTCGCAGTGGAACGTGCATCACATCATCTACAAGGTGCGCTGGCTACGAGGAACAGCAGGAATGAAAGCAATGACAAAAAGCTGCTATCGGAGACTGCTATTCGATCCCACTACAACTGAGTAACGTAAAAAAAAGCATCAAACATCATCCTACATGCAACAGCCTGTAGCACAGGTAGTCTCTGAGGTCGAACTTTGTCACTGTTTATAGTGTTGGGAGACGACACGTAGTGAAATTAAGCTATTAGTTCGAATGTGAACAGGGCCTGGACCTACAGCAGCGGTTAAAAGCATTCGCCTAAGCGGTACTGTTCGCGTATCACGTTCTCCCTCTGTCCTAAACAACTCACCCAAAAGTGGATTTGACCCTTATTCCGATTTTTCTGAATACCATGTCATTAGAATTCGAAAAATTGCAAAACAACTTCTTTCTTCGAAGTTAAGGTCTCTTCACGGAAATACTGTTTACGTGGAAGAAATAGTCCACATATTAGGTTGGAAAGAAAGTCCTGCGACACTTTTCCGAATTTTTGATTTTAATCTTATCTTTTCTGGTTATAACTCCTGAACGGTCGGTCTTATATCCATTATGAGTGTCCACCACTTGTCTCCAACGCTCACAGAATTTCTTGATGCTCCTTCGCCAAAACCCAGCGGAGTGCGGGTCGAGAAAGGAGGCGACGGAGTTGAACGTCTAATTATTTCGCCATTAAGATGATGATTTAAGGTCCAGGGTAGGTAGCAGTCATTTACAGCTCGACCAGGGGAATACGCTGAGAGAGGTAAGAAATCTTGCCGCAGCACCAGAATTTTTTACTGGGCTCATTCCCGATTAAGGTGACTCGCAATGTCATGAAGGAAATGAATATTGTCGCCGTACGGGGGCTCCCGACGAGCTGCTTCGGCCAGCTTCTGGAGTTCCGCAGCGTAAACCTCTGCTACACATGTTGCCCATAAAAAAGAATCTGAAGTTGAGTTTCCGTAAGAGCCCTACCGGCAATGGAGTGGGACGCCGCTGGTTTCTTATAAAAATCTCAAAAGATCGAAAGCGCTGGTAAAGCTGGAACACGCTGTAGCGCTGAACAGCATGCCTATAGAAGCTATTGCAGATACTGTCAGTCGTTGAACGAATCCATAGTTTTGTAGACACATAAACCAGGCAGTGACTCAGAGTATGGATTTGCTAATGGTCGAGGTTTTTTGAATTTGCTTGGATAAGTACTGACTGCAGCACTTCTATACATCGCGTGGACTGAAGCCATGAGATTGCTCTATTGTTTGTTAGTCATAAATGTTACCCATGAATTTTTAGGAAAAAAAGAAAATTCTAGAAAAGGTGTCGCAGAACTTTCTTTCCAACCTAATAGAAGCGTGAGCACTTCTCACCGACATTATACATTTGTAAGACAATAAATGGAAGGGTTCCACAAAGTTCTTCGCAAAAAATTTCCTGGTTTGAAAAAATGCCTCTTTCGACAAATATATCACATACTTAAGCTGATGTACGAGGAGAAATCCCTATACATGAAGTCTTGAGATCATTCCGAATTCAAGCAAAAAAGTAGAACGAACTTCTGGAACGAGGGTCCGCAAACTGGGGTTTGCTTTCAGGATTTCATTTAATAGGAAATTTGAGAGATGAGTAAAGCGGCCAGCAGTTTTTGGCTTAGGCTGACGAGCGTAGACTCAAGCAACACTCATTTACCTGCAATAACTCAAATTACACCGAGCGTAGACTAATGCTACGCATCCTCTACTGCGAGCTCTCCGATTCGCAATTTTCTCATTATTGGGTTATATGGGATTGGTGGTGACATATCGTTGGAGAAGCTAGCGCTCGGTCGGTCAGCCACATATTATAACAGTAGTTTCTGAATTTTTATGGTTTCGGCAAACACATCTGACAAGGGAAGTATTCTCTGAAAAAAGTTATGAAGCAGGAAAGAGCTGCGGTAGTGGTTTGGGCTCACAGGCAAAAGATCGTGTGATGGACACCTTGGTGGCTTTGATCCTTTTTCCTCTCTTATCAGCAACATAGCTGGAGGCTTTGTAATCATACTTCAAGCATGATTACTTACCTACTTACTATAAGTCTAAATAAGTAAGTATTCGGGAAGTGTTGAGAAGTGGAAAACGAATTATCGTGTTTGGCTTGAATTTGGTTATTGGTTGACTGATCAGACATGTTTAGGATTTTTCCCCTAACCATAAGACACTATGTTTTTGCATGACTTTTAGACTATTCCAAATTTCCTTTGGTTCATTTTGTCACTGGCTGCTCTTTTTTCTGCAACGCATAGGCGATAAAAATATACAAATTCGTTCAGAAAAGGAATGTCCCACGAGTTCTGGCGAGAAAAAAGAATGTTTGCAAACGAGCCCTACAAAATTTGGACAACAAGTAGTTAAACGCTTAAAAGAGGTCGCTACTAAAGAAGGGGTACACGAATGATCGAATTTTCTAGCAGAAGTCAGAGTTAGACTCATTCTAGTTGCCAGTTTGGCTGGTTTTCAACGACTGGACCTCCAAGTCTGTAGGCCTAAATCAACCTATTCACATTCTATTCTTTGTAGAGCAGACAATTGGGTTTCAAAAGCAGTACGGCTTGATGTCAAAGATTGGAGTTACAGCAGGAAAAACTTCTTTGACAAAAAACCACACCACTTGTGGGAAAGCCTAACGAGAAGAGCTTGCCAGCAGCACTTTTGGTGAGTATAGTATGTCAGATAGTGCAGCAAAAATTTGTTAAGGAAGTCGTTCACATAAAATCCAGGAGACTAGGAAGATTCCAAGACAAGTCGGAACTCGGTGAAAAGGGGAAACATACTAGGTTCAAAGGCAGGCAGGCCTTGTAAGGGTGCTGGACGCGTTTCGCACCATAAACTGTGCCATAGCAGGTCCGTAGTGTCATAGGGCCGCTTCATGCTCAATCTCCCGCCGTCTGGCTCTGGGCCTTCAGCAGAGAGAGCATTAGCGCTTAAGAGGACAACACCGATGAGAGTCCCATGAACACGTAATTCAATGGGCTAGGAAGGGAACCCAGTTCTCGAGTTTTGAAAAAATTTTCACGGCTTTTTTCTTTCTTCCCTTCACTACTGGCGGTCGCTGCCTTGATCTACAGGGGTGGCCAAAAAAAAGAGACACTCGACTCCCCATTTCAGACAGCATTAATCCCAACTCAGTATTGAAGAGCACCCTCTGAT
The DNA here is from genome assembly GCA_036418205.1 of Ostertagia ostertagi. Lineage (NCBI taxonomy): Eukaryota > Metazoa > Nematoda > Chromadorea > Rhabditida > Trichostrongylidae > Ostertagia > Ostertagia ostertagi. Next base: position 89,706 of record MU868453.1, on the reverse strand, counting down.
CTATCTAAACCTTATATGACAGCCTTCTACACCGACGACATCAGAGGGTATTCCCACGGAAACACGGTTCGCGATACGAGCTCAACGGGGTCGTCGAGGTACCATGGACCATTACGACGTCCCTGCAACGCTGGTCAAAAGCGCTTTGCATATTCACAGCTAATGTCTCTGGAAAGCTATTAAGCAGGTAATCCATTGAAAAAATTATGAAGCAGCTTCAGGTAGGAGCGATTGCGGTAAACCTCGTTGAGCTCGACGTTGGCGGCTGATGACGTCATATTCTGAAGACGGCGGAGACAGTGAAGGAGGGCCTGCTTTGTTTACGGGGAAACACCTTAGGAATATTTCGCCGTAAAACTTTCATTAACATCGGTACCCTGTGCGACGAAAAGTTCGATGATGTGGTCATGGGCCAAGTGTCTTTTTTTTTGGCCACCCCTGTATACTGGGCTGCTTTCTATCGTAAGCTTCGTCGTCAAAGTCTTATGCTAAATGCAACCGTATATACCTCATTTCATGTGGCTGACATGAGTGGACCTGGCGACCATCGCTTGTGAGTTCATAAGACAAGGGATCATTCTACACCTCCACGTGAAACTAGACTTTGAGATTATACTTATAGGCTTCACTGTTTTCGCTAAAATCGTATTATCATTTTATATAGTCGGAAAAGGGCGTAAGTGTAGTGGCAACCGGCACGTTTACCACGCGCGTGGTCCGGGGATCGAATCCTGGGTCGTGAGTCGCCCGGGCCTTCCATCCCTCCGGGATCGATAGTTGGTACCAGACTTGTCTAGGAAGATAAAAAACACTGACTTGTACATCGGCTGGCCCCGTTAGTCATAGTATAGGCCACATCGCATTCAAACGCCACTACGAATGTACAAATGGAAGTAGAATGTGTGCCACATCCTAAGACGGGATTAACAGCAGAAGCTTTCTCCTTTTTATCTTTTATACGCGAAAAAGCGAAATATCAGAGGGAAAGAGCTATCACTGTGCTCTATCCCCTTTTGCATCATAGACACCATTTGAACACGTTCCGGCCCAGTACAGTGAGCAAGTGGCGTCCGGTCTGATCTTAAGTTTACTTATTTGGAAATGTACGAGTTATCAGTGATCAAGTTAATGTTGCCGCCATGGCTCAAGCCCGCGCAAGCTGGTCAATCGCGGAACGACGGAAGGTTCAGTCGTTCCTGATAGGATTCGACCATGCGGGTTGTAGGTATGCGCTCTTCACGCCTTCTTCTTCGCAGGCCCTATGACTCGTAATATCTATGTTGTTATAAAACTCTTCCATGTATCCCTGATAAGTCTTTTAGCTTCTGCTTTTCTAGAAATGTGGGCTACTGGTCGTGTACCACGTCTTAACAAGCGTTGCCGTTTTTGCTGACATTTGATTATAGTTTTGTTACTTTCTTATGCGTTGCAATTTGTCTTTTCCCCATTGTCAACCCATTTCATGCGGCATGAGTCAAATTTTGCATAAATATGTCTTAACATAAAATTCCTGAACTGAACCCAAAAACGGAAAAGTGAAGCCAAATGCCTTTTCTCTCAAGTTCTTCTATGAAAAAATTTCTTGCGATCAATTCAGTGTGCTATGATATTGGCAATGTAGTTACTCAGAAGGAAAAGTAATAGTTGGATTCTGCTGCTTTATGAGTGTCGAATGGAACTGTCACCTTGCGGGCTCGATGCACGACCGCGCAAGACGCCCGCTTGAACATTTCAACTTTGGAGTTAAGGGGAAAGGAATTGCAGAATGATTTGAGTGAAGAATGCTCTGATATTATTCGATCATCATTACGCCTTATTGCGTTGTCTCCTCTTGGATGATAAGAAATGTATTTTTGAGTTCACAGCAAAGAACATATTCTGACAAGATCGTAAGATAACCTAATGTAAGAAGCCTAATATTGAAGCTCTGCCAACTAGGGATGGTGTCAACCGCTACAATCGCTCCGTTTCTGACAAGGCAAATAGACTCCCATTTCGAAGCACTGCACAATTGGCTGCAACACAACAAACTCGTGAACATTTGAACTTTGATGAAACTTTCAAATTGTTTCAGTTCATAAGAGGGTTTCCACGATGCACACATTCAATATTTTGAATTCCTGACATCGTCACCATTCATCCTTGATAATGTTCTAGAAGAGGGTTTCAATAGAAAAAAAAGCTTGACTTGATATAAACTCCATGGTTTCGCGAGAAATGGTGAATATTAGGGCGCAATGAGGTAGGTCATGCACGAAATCGTAGCTCCCACTAATCGGGAAAAAAGACGGAAAAAGCGCAAAGATCAAAGAAATGAGGGGCAGTTATTAGAGGCACTGGTGAGTGTGGAGGAAGAGCAGTCATCAGTCAGCGACAAGACACTCTTGAGTTCTCGGATTTTGCCAGTCCCTAGGGGGTAGGGAGGTCTTCGAATGCCCCAGCAATAGGGCATTTGATTTTCGCTTGCTGTGTCATCCTAGGACTGCTGCCAAACTCTTGAGAGATTTCAGAAGGCCCTAGGAAAATCGATAAAATGAAGAAATATATCTGCTCTATCATCTGACTTCTGACATCTCCAGAACATTTGTTGACGTGGTTGGAGGATTCAGCAATCGTCCGTGGTGGATTTTGCTCCTCTATTTGGCTGCTCTCCACTCCTTCAGATCATTTGTTTGTTAACGATTTGTTCAAGTATACACTATTTCTTCACGATATATGTTCATTGTTTCAAATATCTCCGGTCTCTATCGCCCTCTCTTAGTCAAATATCCTTTCTTTATTGTGGTATAGGTTAGGTTCGTGCCCTCGCATGGCTTCCCTTTCGCAAATGATAAAAATCGTCCACAACATGAAAGTAAATGCAAGAGTGGAAGCAGTAGTCAGGGGCCAGAAGGGAGAAGATGGGGCCTTCTCCGCCTGTGTTCCGCCCGTAAGTGTGCTACCAGCGGCATCGCGTTAGATTATTATTTTGAAACGATCAGTAGGTTTCAAAAGTATGTGGACACCTCACAATTCACTATAAAAAGTTAACTAGGAGGTTCCGTGCTATGCAACCCTCCTCAATAGATTCCCGTAGTTGACAACGTACCAGAGTAGTTTAGTAGATAATATTGCTTTGCTTAGTAAAAAAATTTCGAATTGGATTTTCTTCTTTGTTTCAAAAGTATGTGGACACTTAACAAAATACACAGACATAACCGAGATTAGAAACCAGTCTGGTCTCCAGAGTTTCTAATTAGCTCGAACTCCTGTCTAGCATAATCTGAACCACGTTTGCCATAGTTGTTTCGTCGATGTTGGCCCAAATAGCCTCTACCGTCGCCTTCAGTTCACCCGCGTTTTTGTACTGAGAGTTGTTAAAGTAAACTCCTTGACCAAGGGTTCCCGACAGGGTTGTAGTAAAGAGAACACACAAGCCAATCTATCGCTTCAACACCACTTCGTTTGAGCCACTCCTTGGTAGATTGCGGGACATTGATAGACGCGTGGTCCTGTTGCTGAATATGCAACTTTCACTGCGCTCCTTCAAGAAAAGGCAACAGGTGATATTGGAGCCCTGCTTGGTCTTCACTGTTCATACGTAATAATGGAGCGGCAACTTCCAATTTGCCTCTACTTGCGAAGCCGCCGCAGATCCATCAACAGGCCTCCTCCGAAATTCCATCTCGAGAACAGGAGCGGTTCACCGCCATACTTCTTCAGAAAAGAGAAAATTCTTCCGGCCTGTCAAGATCACTCTTTTTTCATGAGTTTAGATTACTTGAGGAGAAAAAGTGCACAGAAAGCTGTTCGTTTGAAAAATAAAAAATTCTCGAAAAACCGTAACTTATCCCCGTGTCCTATCCTATGTTGCATGTTTTCACGAGCAGACTCCAACCTTGCTCACCTTTGCTGTGCCTTGAAGTGAGTAGCTTTTCTCAACGTCTGTCGAGTGGTACATTCATTTGAGCGGATGAGGCGATTAATGGTCGTTTTCAAGGCTAGTATAACAATCTGAGCTCGGACAGACAATGATGAGTTCGACAGGACGTGGGCTACTCTTTTGCTGTTCTGAGCAGTCAAGGATCGTGGATAGCGCGGAGTGTGTGCTGAGTATAAATATCAGGGTGCCGGACGAATGTTCCAATGCATGAAGAAGAACGACCAAGTTCTCGTGTGATTTCTTTATTAGAATGTCCAGTATCATGCAGAGCCATGATCTGAGCTTATTCGTCCAGGAAGAAGCATACCACAAATAGGCATGATGAAGAAATGAAATCAGCAAATTCGGATCGAAACCGATGAAAATTTCGGCGTCAAATTCTGATCTCCTTCAAGTGTTTGAAACAGAAAAGAAAATTCAATTCAAATTTTTTTTACTAAAGTAAAGCGATATTATCTGCTAAAATACACTGATACGTTATCTACTACGAGAAATCGATTGAGGAGGGTTGCATAACACGAAACCTCCTAGTTACCTTTCCATTGTGAACTGTGAGGTGTCCACATACTTTTGAAACGCACTACCACTTCCTTGAACACTTCCTCGTATCCTTGAACTATTCCATGAAATGCGCTATCAATCAAAGCATAGCGTTTGCGGGCATGATGGTGACTATCGGTTGAACATGTGCAAACGAACCCTTAACTGGCCGCTGGCTCGTCTATTATGGGAGGTCGACAAGCTAAGGAAGGGATACCATTTTGCGTGGTCTTGACGAATCTCTTTGCTTTTTTGCCACTGCTGTCTTATTCAGCATCCCCACTCAGGGTCAACCCTATCGTTGTTACTCTTCGGAAATTTTTTACGACCCCCCCCCTTTATGGGTGATTAGATACGACCCCCCCCTTGTTTGTAACACTTGTGTAGAGACAGTGTTGCCATCACTATTTATTGCTATGTAAGTCCCTAGCCTCCTGGCGGTTGAGCGCATTTGCTCACGGTCAAGAGGCGGTGTGAAAATTCGAGGAGTTTTTCTTTTTCACATTTCAGGTAGTTCGGAAGATTTAGGTAAATTTTGGATCGATGTGGCTCCCCCTTCCTAACGAGTTCTCACTTGTTCTCAAACACTTCGGAATGAATAAGTTATTAGGCAAAAAATAAAATTGAAACACGATTCTTACACCCCTTTTTCTAGGGCTATAACTTCCTTCATATTCGAGCTTCTGCGCCGAAGTGATTTGATTTGGAAAACTCAAATTATTCCCTCCCCAACCATAGGTAAAATTCTTCGAAAGTTAATTTACTATAAATTCAGTACGTTGTTACTTTTTTCTGTGCAAGAGCGACTTTTTGACCTTTAAACGATCATAACTTCCTTAAAGTCATTCATTTTGGAAGCTGAACACGGTATAATGAATCACAGGTTTCAAGCTTTTTAACGAGCACCCAAGCGTTCTTGAAACATCAGCAGTTCAAAAATTAGTCCCGTTGTTACTTCTTATTTTGAGGGGCATTCTTCAATCCGTTTTCTCGTAAACGCGAGTTTTCTTAGGTTTCACTGCCCGTAACTTCTTCAAAGACCAATTTTATGCTTAATTTAGGATGTGCTAGAAAGTTCCGAGCATGCGCTTGCACTCATCCCTTGCCTTGGTGCAGGCCACGCCTCGGGCGCCCTTCTAATTCGCTGATTCATTCGAAAGATCATTTAAAGGGAAGCGTTGTTTATAGATGCTCTAGTACCAGACGTCTTACGAAAACGTAACGTGCTGGCTATCACCCGATATTACCAAGAATCCCACTGTCGGCCACCGAGAGGGTACGACCCCCCCTCCAAGCCCAACTGAGTACGACCCCCCCCGTTGTTACTCGTAACAACGTAAGGTTGACCCTGTCCCCACTTCCATTGTGAAACCGGACCAATTTGGTAATCCCTTGCTTCGTGCCACTATGTTTTTTTGGTTGCCCATCACGTTGGACGGGTGGCTATTTACTCCTACAAGCTGTCTTGTTCCTGTCCAAATCGCAACCTGACAATTTGAGGGCATCGAATTTTAACTCACTTCTGGTGCACATGGTTAACACGCACTTACACGAGAAGCTTGGGCGTGACGCACGGTGATCTTCCTGGAATTTGTTGAAGAAAAGGCACGCGTGAATCCATTGTAGAAGTAGACAATGGGCATACTGCCTTATTGCGGTCTCTATTTCCCTTTTTTTCTCTGTTCTTTTCTTCGACCACACGATAAGGGACCGTCCACTATTAGCCTCAGGAGATTCCCTCAACATGACCTTGAATAGAAAGGAGGGCAGGGGGGGGGGTGGCGTAAGTATGTCTAGCAAGACGTTCCACGTCTAATTTTGTCTATTTCATGTTCCTCTTATGAAAGTTTCACCAAAACCACCGAGAACACATCAGAGAAGACTCCCCTCTTCCTCGTGACCCATTCAACTTCTACAATTACGACCCCCCGTCCACATTTTTCAAGACATAACCAGGTTGAACTCAGGCATGACTCACCCTCTCGCTCTCAAAGTCGCAAATACGACCCTCCCCTCCCACCGTTCGAATAATTTAAAGGACGGTTGACCCTGATTGACTTCCTCGTATGCGTAAAGGCACTGCTGCACGAAAAAGAAGGGACACAGCGTGAAGACAGATGAGACATATCGTGTCTTATGTGGTCGGAAACTCTTGGTCTTGGATAATTCGGGAACTTGAGATTATTTAAAGGGTCAATTTTGATTTCTCTCTCTCGTTTTGTTGCCGACATATGGACAATATACACGATAGTGGATAGCTCTATGATCTTCTTGTGAACTTTTGAGTTCAGCTTCGTATAAAACTAGTTTCTGATTGCAAACCGTAGTCTAGCAAACTCTTTGATTTTTGGACGCCTCTACGACCGACAGCGCAGTGGTAAGGGGCCGCTAATGACAAGTCGCCTCGTAACATGGGATTTGACGTCAGCTTCATCAACTCATCTTGGAATACCTGCGATGAGGTTGCCAGCGAAGGTGAGTAGATCGATTATGCATGCGCATCAGAACAGACCACATTCTCTGACTTGAGATCTACATATTACATTAACAACTGCTCTCTGCTTTGTTCATCAATGCATTAGTCAGTGTCATAAATAACCTCATTCCCAAAAAACGTCCCATGGACGGGCCTCCCATTTCAAGAAATCATTGCAACATTTGCTTGATCCCCATGGCTCGAAAAATTTAATTTTTTCGATGTTCACATACGGAAGCACTATTGCCTAGCAATAATTAATTTACAACGATCGCCCATTTAGAATGTTTATCATGTTAGCACAAATTATTTTCATGGCTTCGGAAACCTTTATCTTCCACTTAAAAACTTCGACCTTCAACTTCTTGGAGTTTTGATCAGAGGTCCTCCGCACCACCTTTCTCTTCCCATCAGAAAGTGAAGAATGAGGCAACATGAACCCAATTCTTTTTGAACAGACGGTACTCCCGAAATTGTCAACATTTCGTGTGAGCCCAGGTACATTAATGCTGTCAGAGAATTCGACTTTTGGAAGATTACCAAGCTTTTCCCCGAATTTGTATTTTTCGATTTGTGAGGACGTGAAAATTTTTTATCTCCAACCGATTACAGGCTTCATTGACGAGGATCTATCTTAAATCCCGTTTTTTTTTTTCGAGGAGGTGCGAACATTTAAAAAATTCGAACTGCATGCGAGTTTTCAACTTTTGAACGTAAATATGAACCTTTTCTAATGAAGAACTCTTGAACAGAGTTTTTGACTTTTACTGGAATTCTCATCAAGGGCTATCTCTCAAAAATTTTTCTTCGGTTCGCGTTCTATTGAATTTGCGATCCGATTTCCGAGAATGCGCGATTTCATTTGTTTTAGTGTTAATAACATTCATCATAATTCACATTTCGAAGATCTCCAAGGTGAAAAGAAATTGCAAGAATAGAGCTACCAAAAAATACGGAGTTTTTTTGACGAGCTACTCTTGTAGAACGAAGACCCGTCGCTCTTAAAGGCACGAGTCGGGATTGAATTGATGCCTTTTTTTTGTCCAAAAATTAGGCATGGAGTGCAACGAGGAACATTACTGAGGAGAAAAAGCAAGAAGCACCATTGAAAACACTAAATTCCCCTTGTGAGCTCGACCGTGGTACGACGGAGAGACACAGTGCTGGGAGCAGAGGGAGAACGCGCGATAGTACGTCGTGCGTGAGAGGACGCAGATTTCACGTACTTCGTGGCTGATAACGCTGGCAGCACGGCAGCACACAATGCAAAGTCTTAGCGCCGGTGCCTCGAACTTGTGAGTCGTGACAGTGTACTGCCTACTGCCCTTTTAGATCCCTCTTCCTTACTCTAGAAGGGACTGGCTCTTTTGACCCAATCCCGACTCGTGGCTTTAAATTTCTTGGGACCACACCATGAAATAAGACCTTCCAACATTCAAACGCTCATAAGTTCCTTTGGGTTGGTTCCCATGGGAGAAGATGAAGACATGATTAGTGTTTCATAAGAGGTGAAGTTCCTAAAATAAAAGCCTTTTCTGTCAGGATTTTCTGATAAGCCTGAATTTAATCCTCTAAGCTCCTTGCACTTCCTTCGATTTTGATTGTTGTGGAAGCGTCGGGATCTCTCTGAGAGAATCGGCTTCCGCCTACCCACTGTGCGCCGAGCTTTTGCTAGCAACTCCTGTTCTGAGATGCGCCATATTTTCGTCCTTGGTTGGCAGTCGCAGTGGCGGTAGTGGTCGGAAGACTGTTCTCCTTTGCGCACAGAGGAAGTTACTGAGCGCAAACGTGAGAGAAGGAGGAGCAATGGGTCCAAAACATGACATGGCATAGATGCGGAGGAGAGTGAAACCTAGATGAGAACAACTCAGAAGAAGGGGAGAGAAAGAAAACGAAGAGGAAGAATGGAACTAGATTGCTTCGTCAAGAAATCTCGTCATCTAGATAGAAAAGAGTGATTCACGCAAAAGAATTGAGGACCAACAAGCATCAGATCCTGTCTTCTCGGAAACTGCTTGCCGCATTAAAATGAAATGACAGGAAAATCGAAGCGAATAAAGCTTTCAGAGATACAAACGATTGTCCTGCTAAGCAATCAGAAACAGAGCCACAGGTGGGTTCTCATGACACGCTCAACAAATTCAACCCAAAGAAGAATTATTGTTTCGACGAGATAGATGCAGCAGGTAAGATTGATGGAAACACAGGAGATTAAACGCTGAAGAAATAGATCAAGCAATCAAGTGACGTCGCAACAAGAAAGCCTCAGGACTGGATGGAAATTAAGAAGAGCTGCAAAAAGAAGGTGGCAGACGGATAGCAGAGGCGCTCCCGGAGGAACTGTTAAATAGTTGTGGAATCAAGAAGAGGACGAAGAAGAAAGGAGCTCGATAGAATGTGAGAATCGGAGGAACATCACGATCCTTTCAGTGCTTTGAAGAACGTTCTGAATGATGATATTGCGACAAAAACTCGACAACGCCATCGATAAACGGCTGCAAGGCTAGCACGCAGTGGAGATCACTTCGCGTGAATACTTCCCTTTGTAACGTTATCGAACAGTGCATGGAATATTGTCAGCACTCGTCATCAATTTCATCAACATCGGAACGGCTTCAGATAGTATCCATCGTGATTCACTGTGGGCGCTTTTCAGAATATATGGCTCACCTTCACGCCACATCAGCATGTTTAAATGTACCTCCCAGGAGGCCCGTCGCGCGATGAAGCAGAGACGCAGGTGCGGCAGAGGACGAGTCGCACCGCACACTGTAGTGCTTAGGCGTGAAGTTCAGTATAACGCATTACAGTACATCCCGCACAATACATTCCACGGCGTGGAATCAAAAATGCGCTACCTGCTCAGTCACGCAGCTTATGCTTGTTTTCATTCTACTAGTAGATCCCGACTCAGTTACCCGCCCCCCCCCCCGACTGCTCCTTTTTGCTGTCCCTTGCCTTTCCTCGCTTTGAACCGTTCTTACTGTTATTCAGCTAACAATAAGCTAACCAGATTCTGATCAGACCTTTTCAGGCGTGAATATTACAATGTAAAGCTTGTCTTGAAAGGGAAGTTGCGGGGGGGGGGGCAACTGGAGTTATGTACTAGTAAAAAGAATACAAGCGTAAGCAGCGTGACTGGGCAGATATCGCAATCTTGAGCCCACTCCGTGAAGTGAATGCTGTGAGACGTACTTTAATGCGTTAAACTGAACTTGCCGCCTAACCGCTACAGTATGCGGTGCGGCTCGTCCTCTGCCGCGTCTGCGTCATTGACTTCGTCGCGCGACGGGCCTTCTGGGAGTACCCGCATCTTCAAGGGCCCTCTGATCATCTTGCTGCGGTGAATAACGGATGTACAGCGCTGTTTGAGTGCGGTAGGAATGCTTTCTTCCACAAATACCACCAATATCTACCCGGGCTCGATTTTATGAAAGTGGTGGAACAAACGACGAACAGGCATAAGCTGGCATAGCCCAGCTACAGATTTGGATTTCGCGAGTGACATTGCGGTCATTGCTGCAGAATAAAGAAAGTTGTAGGAAGCAAATTCACGAACCCAAACAACAGGGCAGCAATGGTCGGGTTGACTGACACCGAAAAACTGGAAGTCAAGGTGAATATCATATGATAAGCTCTAATGTCTTCATGTAGACACTAAAAGAGACTCTCGTCTTGGAATTACATACTCGTGATATAGATGCATTCATAGTGCTGAGTGTAACTGTATGAATGTCAGCACTATTTATACACTCTCTGCCTGTGAATTTCTTTTCAAAGGTGGTAGCATTGTCTCTTGCTTTATTCAAGTGGACGCTTGATCATAAGCAATTATGTCATTATACGCAACAAGATGACATACTCTTGAGAACACCATTCGATTCGTTGCTCACAAACTTTGCTAAAGTTCAACTTCGAAAGGAAAAGTCTAGTGTTTCTACCTGCAGAATCTGGCGTATATCGATATTTGGAGCTACATTTTGGAAAAATCGCCAATCTTCATTCCAATTAACAGCAAAATCCTTGCGCAGTTGCATACCTAGTTCAGGATCTGCTATCCGTTTCGTCGTATTTCCTTCAGATTTGATGAAATATGCTTGCAAAATTTAGAAATGTCGTAAAATTGAAGGGCTCGTTCGCATCCGGAGCTACTGTGAAACATGGATAAAAATGTATGAAAAGAGGAACTGTGTGCATACGGTAAACTACTATGCACACAAACATGAGATCTAACGAATGGTGTCCTCCCTTGAGATCAGGCTTGAATTGCCCCAGCTTAAAAGGTAAAACTGGTGACCTACTTAACACGTTGACGACAATGCGCGTTTTGGGTTTTTGCACCGCGTGGGACCACGGCGATTTTGCAGGCGCCGCCTCACATAAAATCCGTAAATTTTGGGCTTCAAATACGCAAAACTCGGATGCAACAAAATTTTTAGAATGATATTCGATGTGTCAAACTTATCAGAAGGCACAACTGTAAAAGTTCGATCGAATTGACGTTTTCTGGCGATGAAAGGCAAGTTTCAGTTGCTTTTGCTTTAGTGAACCTCAAAATTATTTTCGACACGGTTGCTCCACTAAAAACATGTATTATATGGCAAGACACCAGTACTTACTTCCTCTATAACCAAGCTTATCAGAATATAAAGGAAACTAGGAATGAACACAATTGGGAAATTTCTAGGACATAGCAAACCTTCGCTAGAAGGGAGCATATTCAATTATTTGATGAACCTTGCCGTGTCTCGTCATATTATAGTGTAGTCTATGGAATAGACGCAAAAATTAGAGAAGTAGCGCATGCGCCAAAAAAATATTTTGTGTGTGCACGCATGCGCTGCGCACGGTCCCACACGGTGCTCAAGGTGTGGAGCGCATGCGCTGCACAATTTCGTCAACGTGTTAAGCAATCCCGACCTGTAACACACCCTGTATCTCGTCGTGGGAAGTCGTGTTCATTGAAGTTTGAATTTTTTTTTGTTTCATTCACTTTCAGCGGAGTTATGGTAGTGTGACGATCTTTGATAGGTGGGACTGTCAATCAGCGTCAATTTTTCACATTCTGTGAGCGGTACCACAAATAAGGAAGCTCCGTGTCGCTCAGGTGTGAAAGCTTCTATGTGGTTGCGGCATGGTGTAGACTCTGACTGTCTTTCCGAATCTTACGTATGCCAAAACTGAAATCCATGAAGGGCAGTGTAATGGACTCCTTTAAGAACCAAGAGAGCAGGAAGCACGGAAACCCTTGGAGACGAATATTTACATAACTGACAATGATATCAAAATCATTGCTTGTTGGGACGAGTGCGAGATGCTTGAAGCTGCTACATGCTACGAACTCTCCTAGTTTTTCGATACTGGAATGTACTCCTCAATAACCAGTTGTGATCATTCGGTATGAGTCTAGCATAATTAATTCCGTTTGACATGTGAAGGGGAGTGTTTTCGGCTTCCATCTATAGTGGTGCGTGAATCACCTCACACAAGCGAATCACATTTGGAGGAAGCCGAACTATCACTCACTCAGATTTCGGTTGGTGGGTGATACCGGCATGGAACGATAAAAAATGGTTCTATTCACGTGGCAATTTTCTTTTTGATAGCTCCTAAGTCACCCCGCCCATTTACACACGCAGCTCGCTTTGTCTCGGTGAGAAGACGGGGATCGAGGCAAGATGGAATTTTATTCACTGAATAGAGACAGCTTGAATTACTTACTTACTAAGAATACTTAGACGATTCGTCCCTCAGCACGGCGGTTGGCCTTGCGCGGGTCCCAACTTCTTTTCCATTGTTCTCGATCTTGGGCTATGGTTGTCCAGTGTGTGGTTACCCTAAAGGACGCTGTATCGTAGATGTTGTTTTGATGAGCTAGGGAGTCTGCCCATCGTAAAGGAGGACGGCCTTGCGGCCGTGTTCTCCTCGCGCGGGGGCCATCGTACAGTAGCCGAACTGCATTGTCCGTCATCCCTTCTCATCCGGTGTCCGGCGAATCTGTGCTTCGCTTCATCGACGTGAAGAAGAATATCTTCGACTTGTGAAATGGCTCTGACGTCGGAGATATGAAGGTTCAGCTCTCGTTGGCAACTCAATGTCAAGCCAAGGAGACGGCGTTCAATCAATGCCTGAGTAGATGGTTATTGCCTTCCTTGTGATTTCGTTAGTGCCCAGGTTTCTCCTGCATAGCTGAGGGCAGGCAACACCGTTGAGTTGAAAGGGTCCGCTCGGAGTTTGCGGTCCTTGGTACCTCCTACAAAGCTCTTATAGAGGAAAACGCAGCCCATCCAGCTTTGCGACGTCTCGCTAGCTCTCCAGCCAGGTCATTCTTTATGTTAAGGTGGCTCCCGAGGTACACATACTCGTCAACGTCTTCGATGAGACTTCCTTTCAAAAGTACGAAAGTGCTGCCTGAGAGTGGGTTTCGCATCACTTTGGCTTAGAGGGATTGATAGTGAGACTATAGTGGCTCCCTTCCTCGTCCAGACGATGCAGCATCTTGAAAGCGTTTTCTGGAGAGTCCGCTATCAATTCGAAGTCGTCGGCGAGTCGCAAAAGATTGAGGCGTACACCGTTGACGTTGACTCCAAAGTTGCTCCAGTCGCAGCGACATATGACGGCTCTGGGCAAGCGAAAAAAGTATTGGCGATATCGGATCACCTTGCCGTATGCCTTTCTGAGCTGCTACCACAAAATCATTGTAGAAAGGATGAAATGCTGTTGTACACTTAGAGTAACATTCTCGCAGTACATCCACCTAGATCCTTTCCACGCCTTGTGAATTAGATATGGATAGATATATGTCCAGTATATATCGTGTCCAGATATACGTTGTTTATAACTCGTGTCCGACACAGTGGTTCAGTGAACTTTTTATGCAGTAACAACAGAAATAAATGAAGAACGAATACAGCGGATCGGGCGCATTAGGACGAAGAACTAAATTTGTCGATTTCAGGGTGGTCCTTTTATACCCTCCACTGAGCTCAAAAACCAATGTCCAGAAAAATCGTTCCCGCCAGACCACCCTGTGGCCCTAGATCTACGAATTTGAGATCGCGAACAGTCGCGATATTCCCGACCGCATAGGGAATCCAGTTCATAACAAATGTTAGATACCACAACACCTATTGGCAACAAATGAATCAGCATTTCACGCTGGATGGGCTGGCCTGTAAAGCTGTTCCAATCGTTCCTTCAGCTCCTCGATCCTTCTCTCGGCTTCTCTCTTCGTAGACAGGGCTTCAGTTATGCTTCTGTTGATTTCTGCGGTCCTCTCTGGTAGATCGCAGACAGCGCTGTGATGCCCATGCCTCCTACAGTGGAAACATCCCACGTTGATCTTCCGACAGTCGTGCTGGGTAAACTTGATTTCAAGACAGCAGGCGCATCTATGGTCTCTTTCAAGTATCGCTTTGCGCACCGAACTTTCTTTGTAAATATCGCAGGAATCACTGTAATGTTTTCCAATCCTTTCGCAAAAAACACAGCGAATCGTCATCTCTTCCCAACGCCTTATGATCCCTCGCTCGAAGTTTCTAGGCTCACATTTGGGTTCCTTGTCAAGTTCTGCTATGAGCTCGTCAAGCTCCTGGATCTCTGCGTATGCGTCGAAAATATCTCTGTCTATTTGGCGTCTGCGCTGCCACATCAAGGCTTCGTGCTCTTCTTCGTCGTCCGTTTCCACCTTTTCCATAAATTCCACATTCTGGTGGATTATTTCAGCTTCCATTTGATCCGGAAAGTCCGCCTCCTGTTCGAGCACCTCAGTGCCCTCCCCCTCACCACCGCTAGCATCTTCGGAATTCTCTCCAGGATGTTCATCTGTAGCTGGTGGTTTCTAGTTTTGATATGGCGTCGGTGATTGTATTGCGCACAAAGTCGACGAACGAGCAGATGACTTCTTGAAGCTTGCCTGTCTCCTTTTGGACTATGTTTCTAAGCTCCTCGAGATGAGTCCGGTCATTGCTCGAAGTGAAGGTTCGGAATCCGGTTTCTACTGATTCTCTGACATCCTTCAGAGCTGATAGCACGCTTTTTTGAAAGTTTTCTGCCTGGTGACTTTCTTCGTCCCTGGTCTGCTGTCTCAGTTCTGCCAGCATCAGTCGGTACTCTTCAAGTATGTCGAACTGGTCCGCCATGACTCGCTCTAGCTGGTCTTGATCCAGTACGAGCGCATTCCCTCTGTCATCGCGTTGCGGTTTGTTGATGAGGGCGTTCCAGTCATCCTCAGATATCATTTTCATGGCGATCACCAATGGTACAGCGGCAAAAAGCGTGCGGAACTCTAAGCGTAGTAGCGCGAACTCGGCATACGTTTTTTCTCTGATGGTTTCAAGCAGCTTTGTCTGCAGCCAGCGTTCTTTAAGACCTTCTCCAGAATTTCTCAATTCCTGAATACGATTAAATAGATCACTCATGAAGCGTGTAGCTATACGAAGTTCCATGCTTCTGTGTACGATCTTATTGTACAGCGTGTATGGCTCGGGAAGCGGTGGAATAGCTCCTTGATTCGGCGTAAGCGTCTCATTTCTTCGTACCCATCCATGGTCTAAAGGAGTAACGTTAGCGTGAATGAAAATATATTATTATAAATATATAATTTTTGTTCAATGATTAATCGTTTTCCCATAGTCTGAAATTTTCAGTGGATTTTTTGGTCATTGGTCGAGTGTAAATATCAAAAGTTGGAATCGAGAGCGAATTGCTTTTTCTCAACGTCTTTTTGAAAGGCAAATTGAGGCTTGTGGTCATGAGCCGGGTTTTCGATTTCTAGGAACTTTGCGTTGCAGAAAATAGTTGCAGGCAGCCAGACCATAGCTCCCTGGTGATGGTGCGAGAGTTTCAATAAGCGGCTACCCATCGGGTTAGGATAGGATTGAAAAGCAAAGCCTGGGCTGACTATCATCGTTGCGTGTCTCTGTTTTGAACGTTTGTCGCTAAGTGAATGCTGACCGTCCACATTGGTCTCAAACAGTGTCCAGAAATTGGAGAACTCCCATATTTTCCCATCAAACACTGGCATTGGGACAGGTGGTAGCTTGGGTGCGAGTGCGTCTAGTTGATGGGGACCCCTTGCCTGTGTTGAAGGCCCGCTTTGTTCGTATGCTGGTGCAGTATCTAGCGCTCCCATGCGTTTGGCCTCAAGTTGCAGTGCAAGCTTTTCAGCGTTTTCGACCGCGTTGTGAGCCTTCTCTATATAGTCCTCTGCCTGTGCTTGCTGATCCGTAGTAAGGGTTTCACCTAGGCTATCCACTGCCTCAACCAAGAAATCAATTTGATCTAGTACCAGTCGAACAGTCCCCTTCAGTTCTACCACATATTCCGTGAGTTCCTTTCCATGTGGCGGGGCATCGCGTAAAGGGTGACTGTCGCGTTGTTTTCATATTTGTTAATGAGTCCTACCAGGTTGTTGCAGTATCGCGTGAGGAGGGACTTCCTTGTTTTCAGCGCTAATGGACCCGATGGACCCGACATGGTTGTTTATCGTGATTGATTTTTTGGTTGATTTATTGTTTACCGAGATGTGGGAAAGGAATAAAGAAAAAGATTCAAACTTGAAGAGAAAAATACAATCAAATTATCGAATGAAAAAAATTCCAATCAAACCATCGAAGTGAAAAATAAGCGTGGTTTTTGCGTGATTTTGCGTAGACTTTCAATAAAAGTACTCAAAATTCTAAGCGTAGAAATATAAATTCCGGTACCTTATGATGGTTTCCTGCTCCTTTTGATGGATGCACCATGAATTAGATATGGATAGATATATGTCCAGTATATATCGTGCCCAGATATACGTTGTTTATAACTCGTGTCCGACACAGTGGTTCAGTGAACTTTTTATGCAGTAACAACAGAAATAAATGAAGAACGAATACAGCGGATCGGGCGCAATAGGACGAAGAACTGAGTTTATCGATTTCAGGGTGGTCCTTTTATACCCTCCACTGAGCTCAAAAACCAATGTCCAGAAAAATCGTTCCCGCCAGACCACCCTGTGGCCCTAGACCTACGAATTTGAGATCGCGAACAGTCGCGACACCTTGCTCTTCCAGCGCCTCTCAGACCTTCACTGATTCAGCCGAATTGAATGCCCTCTTGTAATCAGTGAAGGTCATCACGACAGGGAGGCGGTGCTCACGGGCTGTTTAAATGAGGAGTCGGCAATTTACGATGTGTTCCAGGCTGCTGAAATTCCGACGAAGACCTGCTTGTTCTATCGGCTTGGCCTCTTCTAGTGGTCTGCGGATACGTGCCAGTATACAGCATAAAGTACTGGCAGAAGCGTGATGGGACGACAAGCTAGATCTTCTTTGTTGCCTTTCTTGAAGAGCAGCACCGGAGAGGATTGCTTCCACGCCGTTGGAACTGCACATTTGGTCAGGTAGCAAGTGAACCTCCTTGCAAGTGTTCGGTACAAAGGGGGCCTGCAAGTTCTATGACGATGCCGTCTTTTCCCGGCGCTCGAGGCTTGTTCCTGTAGCATGGCGCACCTCCGTTGCTAGAAAAGGCAGCACTTCTTTCAGAACTGGTTTTCTTTCCCTGACGACTGGAAGTTCCGATCTGAAGAGGGAAGAGTATAACTTTGACAAGATTCCTTTCATAGTTTAGGAGCAGCAACGAGTTCCATGTGCAGTTTCAAGCTAGCAATCTTGAGACCATGCTCGGCACTCTTCCCTTTTGCCCTTTTCAAACTTCCCTTATTCTCTGCCTCAACTAAAGTTTCGATCTTGCAAAATTGGAGTGATCTTCAGTAATCTATTGCCTTCATAATCTATTAGGCAAGGGGTAATCCACGCGGTTTCCTTGTCTATTAATATTCCATCGCTTTTCGAGTAGATTACGAGTAAACACAAATATTCGACGCGAACTATGGTTAGGGGCGACCTTGCGGCAGCTGTTTGCAATTGCCGTGACTGTTTGAAGAGGTTCTGGTAGTCAGTGTTAGTGTCATCCACCATTCCATACAGTTCTTCTTTTGCAAGCCTCGCGACGGTATCTTCGTCTATCTCAGTGGGGAAGGGCCGCCTATGCGCATCAGGCGCATCAGAGCGCAGTACAGGTGGAATCGCCCTCTCAGCAAAATGGAGAATCTCAGAATCCTCGTGTTGAAGAAGGGACAACTGTAACATCCGTCACAACTCTTCAATTGCACAAAACGTGGTCAATATTGTGGCAGTGCTATCCATCCTAACAAACATGAGTCCACCTTTTGCATAGTGCTTTGAAGAATTGGCTATTGCCGTGATAGAGGTGATGCGAATCACAAAAACTCGCCAATCTTTTTCCAGGTTTATTGCTCTCTTCAGCGGAATGCGGTCCATAGAAGACCTTGCCAACCTTGAGATCCAATTCGAGCGTTCAAGTCTACCATCACAACGACGTAGCCACGTTGGCTGCTCGCGAGCTCCCCGAATTGTTCATAGAAGATGTCATGCTGCTCTTCATCGCTGTCTGGAGCGTGAGCCTGTATGATGGTAACTTGCAAATCTTTCGAAAGGCATAAGTTAATGAGCGATTCGGTGCCCATGAAACGTTACGCTCCGTACATGCTTGGAGAAGTTCGGTGACACAATGAAGCCAATACGTCCTGATCTTGAATCCATCTTGCGAGCTCCTAAGAAGACCGATGCTCCGCCCGTACAGGTACACGATAAAGACTCCTTCCGCTTTGTCTCACTCAAGCCAATTACATGGTACTTGATCAGTTGAGCTTCATCAATGAGTGTCGAAAGCTGAGCAGCTGAGCTGACACTTTGACAGTTGTAGGTGCAGGCGATCAGCCGGCTCACTATTGTCCGTCTCCTTTGGTAGCCTATGGCCCTGAGATTTCTTCGTCTTCGGCTGTTTGCTGATCCAGCGCTACCTGACTGGGCAGAAGCAGCCTGCAAGGGACTAAGGTGAGAGTAAGAAGTGGTCGTGGTATCTTTCGTCCCACGGGATAGGGTGTTCTCGTTGCTCAAGGAGAGCGCCGTTCCACCAAGGGGTTGGGCACTTTGGGTTCTTTAGTCACAAAAAACGGCAGGTTTCGGCGCAGCCCTACCCTGAAAGGTATTCCGATTCCGCCTCAAGCTCGTACACCACTACAAGGTAGAACCCATGTACAAGCTTATAGTACGTTGCGTAAACTTAGATAAGGTTGTAATTGCAGAGAGCTCTACTTTCAGATAACTACCGAGGTTTTCAAACTTCCATACCCTTTGTACCCATCCTTTTTTACGAATGGGAAACTGAAACTTGAAACTATTACGGACCTAAGTTATAAATTTCTCCAATGCGAATTTCATTTCCATGCACGACGATTACGTGATAATTTTGGAAATTCGCATTGTTTCAGTGAGGGTTAAAATTGTGAAACCTCCATAATGCTTCCCTTTAAAAGAAAGTCTCGCTATTCCGTTTTCCGTTTTGATATGCGGTCCGAGCGTTTTAACAGGCTCGAGTTTTTAACATTTGAACGTTCATAACTCTTCATAATCAGTTTCTTTTGGATCTCCATGGCTAAGTAGAAACTACAACATCATAGATTATGAAAGAGCATTGTGGTTTTTTTTTTCAAGAAACCACTCCCTGAACAAATTGTCCGTTTTTCGCTTTGTGATTTTGAGGATATCATCCCAAAACACGAGTTTTTAACATTCAAGCTCCGACACGATTCTTCAAAATCGGTATGATGGGTGAGGAAGCGGTGAAATCCCAGCAATCTACGTGATCAGTTTCATAAGGTGCGCTGAACTTTCCTGAGAAGCCCCGAAATAAGAGCTTTTGATCTACCAGGATTTTCTATCGGGATATAGATGTCATCCCGACGAAAACGTAACACTCCTACACTTCGACTTGATTTTATTTCATCTGAAAGCGCCACGATCCCTTGAAACAAATCCGTTTGCTCTTGCTCACTGTGACTCGAAGTGTTTCGGTAGGAATTCTGCTCTGGGATCACGTCTGTTGTTCGAAGTCGCTGTGGCATTAGAAAGTTTGTGCTACTTTGCCAATTTCCGTGCCTTTGGACTTCCAAATTTTGTGAATGGACTCCGGGTTGTCGACTCTGTCTTTCATTACTCTGATACGACCTTCCCCCCCCCCGTTGCCTGACGGACGGTTGACCATGGGTAGAATCCATTCAGTTCACGAGTTTTTGCCGGCAATCCGCCAGTTGAGGGAAAGCGTTCAGCGTCCGCGACGTACGTCCGTCTGGAAGACCCTTGCACCAGTTCGCAAACAATTAGGGCATCATTACACTTAATCGGTCTTCCGTAATTGCTTTGATCATCAGCTATATACCAACTCACTCTCAAGTGTTCAGAGGAACGACATCGGACTACGGCCTTAGGCTTTCGTAAACACTTGTATTAAGTACGACCATACGCAGCTGCTGAAGATGATCTACGCTACTTCTCGGAGCTTAGTAGCTCAACGGATCGACGCGTCACATAGATAACGTTTTTTCCACGCGCCTTGTCCATCAGGCTCTGAGCAATTT
The DNA here is from genome assembly GCA_036418205.1 of Ostertagia ostertagi. NCBI lineage: Eukaryota > Metazoa > Nematoda > Chromadorea > Rhabditida > Trichostrongylidae > Ostertagia > Ostertagia ostertagi. The sequence continues at coordinate 69,285 of MU868453.1, read as the reverse complement.
TTGGAGTCTAAGTGCGACTCCCTTACAACTTTCCCTGTGCTGCGAATACGCATGTAATGGAAGTTGCATTCTTTCCTGTAGTGAGCATTGAGATCAAAGCAATTTTGTTTCACCTTACTAGGATTAGCAACAGGTTGGTCTGGCCATTTTGGAAGAGGTGTGCACAGCTGCAGCCGTTCTGCAGCACAAAGCTCAGAACTGCTTCCCTTACCTGCTAAACGATTCTAACCAGAGTTGTGAAGAGGAAATACGCAGCAGTAGAATACGGATCATTACATTAGGTTACTGGATCGAATTCTTGTGAAGCCTGTATTTTCGGCAACACAGCTAGAGGGATTTCGATGCCATGACTGCATCAACTCCTGCTGCCTGCTTGAAGATTACCAGTAAACGCTTTCGGTGAGTACAGCTTGCGCAGAAATTTTCATAACTTCCGTCAAACCACTTTTGATCAGATACGACGTTAATAACTCTGAACTCACCGTTTCAAGGCAAATACAAAGACAAACACATACACGTCATAACAAATGACCGGAGTGACTTGTTGATCTTCGCTGCTAGGGGGGGGGGGTCGAAAATATTCCCTTAACGCCTTGAATTCTTTCAAAAACCATGTTTGGTAGAAAGGCGATGAGACGTGAGATCTGCATGATTCAGTTCCATAATAACTGCTTAGGTTTCACCATGAAACGACGGACTCATGTTTTGAGTAGAAGTTTCTCAAATTAAAAGATCAATTTGAAGATCGTTTCCTAATGTGTTCAGAGTTATCTGCTTCCAGTGATCATTTCCTCACTCAGATCAGTTTTCATTCAAATCTGCTAGCATACTCAAAATCAGTGTGATCTCGGCTCCCTGAAAAATCACTGAACTACCTTTGAAGATTGCCACAACAAAATCGAATGATGAGCATTTTTTCTTGATCTTGAATAGCTTTCCCTATTATGTATATTACCATACATAATACATTACCGCAATTGAATGCTCATGAAAACGCGAAATCCCTTCTGGATATTCTAATGTAGTTGAACTGATGATAAACTGTTTAGAGTCGGTAACGTTCGTTGCTGTATCTACCGTTTACTCAGCTTTCTCTCCCGTTAAAGAGGCTATTGAAAGCTTACTTTTCTGTCTACAAGACGGCATGCAAAGACCGATTTCCTTCTTTCCTTGACCTTGAAAGGAAAACAATGTGTCCAGGTTCACCCCATTTCTTATCGATCCTTCTTGATTAATTGAATGACTCCTTTCCGAGTTTTCACAGGCAGAAGAGCTATTTTACATTTTGTGAATGAAGAAAAGCAAACGCATTTCTAAAAAAAATCGGAAAACATGATGTACCGAGTGGATAGGTCATGTTTGTTATCCACACATCCACACTTTCTTGACGAGATATGTAAGAAAATTCGGAACAACCATAACAGTTGTAGCCTTGCAACCAGTCCCTTTAATTTGACCGGTTTCACTCATCGCTTTGGCGTGCTCAAAGCGAGTGAAGAGATTGTTTGGAGTTGAGTCTCCTCCTAACCTCTTGGGTGAGATTTTTTGATCGTTCCTCTTTGTCGAGTTGTCCGCAGTTAGTTCAAAATCTGAGACAAAGACGTCCAACCAGCTCTCGATTGAAGTTGAGTCTGGTTAGCTAAGAAAACTGAAGTCCTTTTTGAACTGCACCATTTTCGAGACACTTGGTGAACCGTAACATTTTCTCGCTGATTTGAACTGCATGAATAAGAATCGTTTCGTTCAAGGATGAATGTACCAGAAAGCACTGGAATTTCTGAGTTGTGTGATGAACCCAATCCGCTCATAGGGGAAAAAAGCGTGGCTTTCTTTGAAATGCTCGCCCGTAGTTGCTTCCGAAGCCTAATTCAGTGAGATATAATCTGTCGGATATTCATTTGTGGAACTCTAAATTCCAATCAAATCGTAAACAATGAGATATTTTGCAAGGTGTGGGCCTTACCAGCGGTTTCTCAACAACTACACATCTCCCCTCCCTTTCGCGCCTTGCAGCCCATCAAACAATTAGTGCGATTGCGCTGAATCGTTCTCGGGCGAATAATTGACCCTAGTGTCGGCTAATTTCACCAACCTCTATTTGTCCCAGTGCGGCTGTTGAGATATTTAGCTTTTATCCAAATCGGCTCCGAAAGTAAGTCAATCACTTCCTCGTTCTAGACACGAATCATTTCCTTTCTTTCGCTTTCTGACCAGTTATCTGTTACGACTACAATATCCAATCTTTCCCTGATAATAATGAAACGCTTTCATGAAAGAGCCGAATAAGTTTCCGGATCGATTGCACATACACCTTTTACACTTATGCCACTAGGGATCATGCAGCTCTATTTCGTTCTTTTCCACAGACTTTTTCGAACATTCAGGAGGTGTCAGCTTAGCCGCGTCAATAGGTTTTACCTCTCACCACCACTTTGTAATTGTAAATGCTGCCCACGGTTAGCGTTTTTACATTCATAATGAAAGAGTTCGACGACTGTGCGATGGTTCATTCAATTAGGAGGTGGAAGGTCAGGCTTTTTGTGAGTTTCGAATTTTTACATTCTGTTCCTTTTCCTTGATAAGCAGCTTTTCCTGTTTCTCCATTATATACATCCTTTTATTGTTATTGAGTAGATATGTACGGAGGGATCTTATAAACAGTGATCTCAAATTTAAGTCTATTCATAATTGTTGGAGACCCACTAGTGAACATGTGAAATGTGTTAACAATTATTCATCGAAGTCAAAGGCCAGGCGAATCAAAAGATGGGCATTCATGCCCTCCCAATCAAAATCGTTCCTCTCCCTTCAACTCATGAAATAAGCTAGACTATATTAGATTTGGGCATTACTCAAATCTACTATCACCAGTCGGATCGCCCGGCGCAGGCTCTCTTTCTTTTTGTGAGTCGGAATGTCCGGCTCACGCGGGGTTTGCTCCCATACACTTTGCACATACAGCGCCCATTACCTTATATCATACCCCACCTTGAATTTGTTATCTCTATCGCGCTCTCCACACGGCATCAATGCTGCGCATTTATGTATATGTGTTTGTATGCATATGTATTCGTATAGTATTATATATGTATTCGTATGTATTTATACCGTGCCCCTCCATCAGTCGAGTCGATTGGAGCGTTTGGTTCTTCTACAAATTTCTTGACTTCATTCTCCATCAAATATCGCATTCCAACTCTATACCTTCATACTGATTAGAGGTGGAGTGATGGCAAGAACACGTAGCGCAAGAACAGAACAGTACATATCAAAACAGTGAGCTTTTTGAGGACGTAAGCCTCTCAAATGTGACCCAAAAGTGACCCAAAGAAAATGAAAAGAGTAAAGGTACAGAACAGTACATTTGATACTTGCGTACTACCGGAGCTTATAGAGGTATTCACCGCTCTAAGAACTGATAGAGAAAGCACGGTAAAAATATTGGGTTGGTGCATAATATCGTAGCGTTTTTTTGGCGTGTAAATTCAATCAGTACAAGAGAAAACCTAAAAATCGCTTATACCTTTTGAAAGCGCTTTTTTCGCTCTACAAAAACTACTTCGTCATCTCCCTCAAAATTATATTTGTACTCATACATAATGCTTAGAAGTTGGAAAATCCAGACGGCAGAAATCGGCATTTCGACAGCTGTTATTTTTCAGTTCACATGAAGAAAAAAATACTGTCATAACAAAAGTTCTTCAGAATCCATCGTTCTTATCGAACCTCTCTCTAACCAACCCTACATAGGATAAATACAAATACAAATAGGATAAAAGTCGTAAATAATGGCAAAGTGGACATCCCTGATTAGTTTTATGTTTTTAATTTCTTCACAAAACGTTTGCGTGCAAAAATGAAAAATGCAAGCGCTACGATATTGTGCACCAACCCAATTATGCAGTGTTGAGTGCGCTATAAACAGAACGAATTCGAAGTGTTGGGGAATTATATAAGGTAACGGATGCTTTACACAGTGTAACGATGGGAGGAATGCCGAGTATTCAGGGCAAAAATCGGTTTTTTATTGATATTGGTCCGTAGCATGTGACCTGAAAGGATTTCCACTTCTACTGCTACACCCAATCATTACCGTGACTCACCGTCATTCGAGTGCGCAAATCTATTATGTTGTCTCATATGTCGAATCGCTTTTTTTCAACCAAAACTTTCATTTAAATCCTCATGCTTTTACAGCGATTCATATATCATCTGAAAGAGAATTGTCTGCTCTACAAGACTCTGTGTTCTTCTTCCATCTGTGTTCCATGGTTTTCAAATTTTGGGCCTGCGAAATGGGAGATCCAGCCGACAAAAATTGACCAATTCGACAACTATCTCTAACTTTATCTTCATTGAGAGAAAGTCAGTCAATACTGTACCCTCTACTTACGCATGATCTCTTCTAAACACTACACTGTTAGCTTTCCTAACAAGTCGCGTCATTCCATTTCCAGACCTTTTCAACCAGAACTCGACGGTCAAGCACCATTAACTGAGATCGAGGTGGAAATTTTTTTACAGCCGAGACATGAAAAAAAACTAGTAGAATTTAAAGAACAAGTCATGAATAAATTAGGAATGTACGCCTGATTACTTTTCTCACCTTCCCAAGGATTATTTTTTTCAAAAAAATGCGGTCACTTTCGTGGATAAAGCACCTTACTACTAAACACCTAAAGTTCGAGCTAATTCCTAACATGGGCGGAAGTGGTGTAGTGACAAGTGGCGCGCTTACCACGCGAGCGGTCCGGAGATCAAATCGTGGATCGTGAGTCGCCCGGGCCAACCAAGCCTTCCTTCCCTCCGGGGTCGGTTAGTTGGTGCCAGACTTGTCGAGAGGATAAAAAAAAATGACTTGAATATCGGCTGGCCCCCGCAAGTCATTGTATACGCCACATCGCATTCAAATGCCACTGCGAATGTACAAATGGAAGTAGAATGCGTGCCGCATCCCAGAAAGGGATTGATCAACGGGAATTGCTTTATCCTTTATCCTTTAATCCCCAACAAACATTGAAACAAAACAAATAAGGCAATAGAGCAGAACAAGTGCTCACAAAAGATAGAGCAGTTGATATAAAACAATAGAGTTTCAGAGGAAGAATTTCAGTTTGAAATTGCCATGGCTTATCGGTCGGCCAATTCGAAAAGAAACAGGGCAAACCTTTTTGGCAACCTAAGGGTGGAATGTTCAGAAGAGGTCATGAGTAAGTAGAGGGTAGATCATTGATTAATTTCTCCCCAGGGAAAACAAAGTTAGAGCTAATTGTCGGTTTGGTCAATTTTGTCGACGGGACCTCCCATTTCGCAGGCCTAAAATTTGAAAACCACGGAAAATAGATGAAGAAGAACGCAATGTCTTGTAGAGCAGACAATTCTCTTTCGAATGGTATATGAATAACTGTAAAAACATGGGGAGTTAGATGAAAATTCTTTAGTTGAAAAAAAGCGACACTATTTATGAGACAACCTAATATATTTCAATCAACATCGACAGAGATGAGACCTGATAGAATCCCCGCTTTTACTTCAGCACCCAGTTAACAGTGTGAACCATTAATCCGTTTGTGCCTTCTGAGCCTACACCAAGAATCTCAATCGATATCGATCAATATGTGATGAAGAATTGCTCGGCTAGCTAATGTCTTGTCCTTATGTACTTGCTCGAACCAGAGTCAACCGTGCGTTGCGCAGTTTTCAAGACACCTCGAGAGATCCTCAACGCACGCTGTATGGGCGGATACACAGACGGCTCGAGCATGCGAGTGTGAATGTTCGCGCGAGAGAACGTGTCTAATCGGGCGAAACTGCGCAACGCACGGTTGACTCTGGCTCGTACCTTTATTCGCCCACAGAGTCCTCTTGGCATTCTGCATGGAGTTTTGGCACTTCAGCAGATTTTGACACAAGCCCACCCATCTTGTTCGCCATCCACATAAATTATGGCCGAGCCCTGCCCACTGCCGAACGGGCCAAGAGAAAACGCGGGTGTTTCTTTATACCCAGACTGAAGATCATCTACAGTGATCCCGAAATAAGCCCCGTCCATCTGCCCGGACTCCGTCCATTACCATCCACTTTTGGACCAGCCCTGCTCCCAGTTGTAAGTGCTCTAAGGGCAACTCCCCAGCCATTCGGGACCATGCCCCAACTGTTTTCTTGGGGCCACGTGGGTGGAGCCTGCTGGTTACAAGCAAACAGACGGACCAACACACCAAACCACTGCTCGATATGTAGAGAGGACTCACATTATGAATCATGTTCAAACAAATCTCGAAAAAAAGTTGCTTTTAAAGGATCTTCCCTATGCTTCTTATTGTTCTTGAGGCAAATCTTAAATCGCTTAAAGCCCGATACCGAGATCCAGCGTATTTTCCTCTGGTCCTATTTGGCTGTTCGTCCTCATCGTTCCTGCTCACTTCTTCAGCATTTGTTCTATAAATGTGATAATCTCAGCTGGCTCTCACTTTTGGGCCATACCTTTAAACACATATTAACTGATACCCATTGACGCTACTATGACCCACGGAATATGCAAATATAAAACGTCCTCTGCTAACCTCTGGTATAACCTTAGGCCACACAGTTTCTTGTAATCATGAATGATGAATTTATCTTTATCAATTGACGTAGACGAAGCCGCATGTGTATGACAACTCAAGCAATAAAAACATCGTGATTATAGCGCTGTACTGTAAAATACAGTAAGTTAGTAAGTAAAAAGTATGAAAGGAAACGGAATAAAGGTAGACCTAAAAAGAGAAAAATAACAACCAACAAAGCAGGAAAAAAGAAACTGAACAAAACTCAGCCAAAAGTGGCAATCACTGTCTATTCGTTGTAATTTCCATCACTATGAACTACAGCAGTATCTTCAAAAAGTAGACTTTCCAATGATGAGTCGAGATCACCTCCATGAATCCCAACACGTTATGAGTATTCATGGCTTGAATTGATCATATTGTTATAGATACTATTTCTCAAGTACCTTCTGCGCCTATGTGGTTTGACTGCCGTTCGCATAGTAAGTCTGCGTTCGTGAACTCTGTCAATCAATCCTGAACCTATTCGACCCAAACTTTAGCCCACTTTTCTAACTAGGTTATGTACATAATAACCAGAGACTCGGAACCTTTACGTGATTCTGCATGGTTTGGGAACCCTACTTTGTTAAACCTTGACAGAGAAATAACTCATACCAGGAACGGTATTAATAACACTGCAACGGTGCGCAGAAGGTCACCATTTCTTTCGCCTACACCGCATTGAGTAAAGTTGTTTTATGAAAAGTTAAGAAGAAATTGTCGGAGATGTAACCGAGAAGTATAACAATTCCGGCTGCAAACTTCAAACGATCGCGATCCAACCGCTAAAAACTAAGATGGATATGAATTTATGCCATCTTCACTAATCAAGAGTGCGGATGAAACACCACTCATGTGCAGTGTGTTTGTACCCCGCCATCCGTGTTTGCGCTGTACTCCTCTGGGTGTTCGTTTCGCCTGATCCATCATATTGCAAAAATAACAGAGCGCCCTGCAGTTGACAAAGCACCCACAAGACATGGGAAACTCATAGATGTGCTTCTCAAGCGGAAATTTTTCAGTGAGTCGGTCACGGTGAAGTATAATATTTCGTTTAAAAAATACCATTGAGGAAGGGTTTTCGAAGTTTTCTGTGTTTCACCCGCCACGGTGCTACTCCCCTCCCTACGCTCAGGCGAATACTCATCCCCTAAGCTGGCGTGAGTGTCTCAGCTTCTTATTGGAATAGACCAGTCGACCTTTCTTCTCCACCACTCACTATTAAGAGAGTGCAACGCTAGTTTCGCATTCGCAGCAATCCTGAAGCTGTTTGGTGATTGCAGTTGCGTCTTTGGAAGCTACTTATTAAGTTAGTTGGTCAGCGAATCGTGGTCGAGTGCGGTCAGCAATCACTGTCCCAGCGGGTATACTGCCAAAGCATATTATGCAAATCCGCTGTGTGGCGTGACCGCTAATTCGACATATTACTCTGGTGCCGCCTAAGAATTCCAACTCACACATCCACTTCTCACTGTTCATCTCAAGAAAGCCCTTTGGGAGTTCATGCTCTGTCATATCTCACTTTAGTAAGATCGATTTCTTCTTCCACATTTACTGTGGGATGGCACCCACTTGTTGATTCCTTGATACATTGCAGTCTTGTTAGAAAATATTAGTAAGAGCAGATTTGAAAACTGCTAAGCGGAATATTAGTGATCTTATTCAATACCCGATAAATCGTGCCATAAGAAGAAGACAATTTTCCGGGCTACATTCTAACCAGTGCATTTGTGTGACTCGATTTCTCAGTGAATCAGTTACAGGAGAAGGAAAAAAGAGATGCCAGAAATTCTCCTAGACTTGCATCATCTCAATTCCTCCTACCACTTCCGGTCTATCATCACTTGAAATGTTAAGTCGAAAGCTTTCTTTCGCATTTTAAGTTATCTTTTCATTTACCCTCATGTGCGACATGGAAGAAACGGTGAGTTTAAGAAAGCATCCTGGGTGCTTCCAACTTATGGTCTCTTGAACCCTGTTAAACTCTTTCGTCGCAGGGAAAATTACCTGAGAACTCCCTTCTGAGTTGCTGTATCCAACGAATGGTCGTGCAATCGCCTGATGCCACCAAATTTCCCAGCTCCAATTTTGTTAATGTTAATATGCTGTCGCGATCGCCTAACCTCGAGCGCTTCGAGGAAGCAGACCCAAACCTCGTATAGAGAACCGCTTGAAATACTATTCGTCAGAGCCTAAAACTTTGTCTCCAGGGCGCAAGTTAGACCACCCACGAAGCAGAATTCTCTTACGAAAAAGATTTTCTAACTAAAGTCTGCTCCTTGAAGGAATCTTGCGCGGAAAAATCATAATTCTGTTTCAGCCATAAATCACTGGCTTGAGACCCATCATCCACGATCATAGTGGAAAGAACTGAAGTATTGTTTTCGGTTTGATTAGAAATTCGAAAACTCGAAAAGGCTGCTACGCGTTCGAATTGCCCACGGACGTCTTTCACGAATGCTGGCGACGGGAATGCTCAAACTCGGTTCTTGGAGTGCATTCACTAGAAGCTCTTCCTGGCCTTCTGCTTCGTTGCATTCACATCTTACACTTCTACTCCATCCTATTCCATCGATCGATTTGTCTCCACTCTCCGAAATCGCGCGCTTCAACCCGATTCTCTCATTGCGTCGCGTGGTACGTAGCCGGCCAAACGCCGTCTTCTTTCCATGCCTCGCCTGGCTCTGCCTCCTGGTCCTTCGATGGTCCATAACGTGAAGTTTTTGTACGTTTGGTTCTCTTCAGAAACCGAATCTTCATGCGTGAAACTTTGTATGCTATTTCCAGTGATCACAACTGACATATTCATGTTATTAAAGAGTGCAAGAATTTTCCGCGCAAGATTCCTTTGAGTAGTCGATCTTGCGCCTCGGCGACAAAGATTTAGGCGACGAAGGCGAAGTGGGCGAAACGGAAGCCTAGTAAAAGTACTGCCATCTTAGTCAAGCCCAACAAAGCCCTACACATCAGATTCCATGCCAATATTATAAAAAAGTCGTTCTCGGCGGTTCAAATCACCGCTGGTCGATCCTCTTTCACGGAACCCAAGTACCCTATAGAATATCGTGCGCAAAGTCTAGTGCTACTGAGAATTCGCCGACGTTTCCTCCTTGCTACGAATGAAGATAAGGGAACTATCGACTAATGGAATTTTCTGAACCGAGTCCGCATCGTCTCCTGCTTGAGAACAGCGCTAGAGCAGCCGAAATTCAACCTCAATTTGGACGATACCATTTTTTGTCATGATGTGCTCATACAGGGCAGAGAGATCACCATACATACATATTCATTTACGCTACTAAATGGAAATGCTAGCCGTTGCAGCTCGAAAAGAATTGAAGAAGGGTATTCACACTGCAGCAATTTGAAGTAAGATTTTGAAACTCTAGCGGTTACTTTGATTTCCGCCTCTTTTGTCGTAGAGAACTTCCTCTTCCATAAAGCTCGAACACTTGCGGAACATCTAGTATAGCAGAATCGCCGCCGCAGTGTACCGGAGTACGACACCCCAATTGCAGCTATGACCGAGAGAAATTTTGTTGCCGTTCAATTTGACCGAAAAATCTCATGAAGCCCGCAATACAAAATTATTTCGGAAATTCCTGTATAAACAGCATTGGTGGGAAAAGGAGGGTGGCAGCAAATTGGGGAAGTTATCGAAAGCTGAAATATCAGGTTGGGAAACCGGATTTCTAATATGAGATTCCTTATGGTTAGAAGAATAAGGGGTTTGGTCGTTAATTTTAGCAGGACGCTAATGCTTCACATATGATTAAGATTTTGCAAGAGTCTTGTCAACGTTTATCCAGTACTGATGATGTTAAATCCATTCCAATATTTCTTCTAGTATTTTGAAATTTCTAGGGCAGTTTCCGAGTGACAGACACGCATTGTGTCACCCAGAATATTCGATCACTGTTTGTTAAATGGATTAAGAAAAATTCAGACAGCAAAATGGCCTTTATACACAGATGAGCTTATGGAGCAGCCTAAGGCTGGGATATGGTTCACCTTTGCAATCTGGTTCGGGTACTAACACCTTAACACTCTTTTAAGCGCGGACAGAGTTAAATTTGGCGACTGATTCCGATTTTCTGTTCTCAGATCAGGTACATGTTCACACCAACTCATGGCCAAGCTTCCTATTTTCGCTTTTCAATTGCTTGAGAATTTTGGTTTGATATCAAAGATCACGGTCTCGAATCGTAATACATGTACATATTTTTCTGAAATACAACCGTTGTTCAGCAAGTTTTTTTCTTCATAACGACCCTATGAACAAATCCCAGAGGAAGCGCTAGGCGGCGTTTTCGGAATAGCATGAGGAAGCGGCTCTGGCCCTCCCTCTCGCACTTTGCCGTTTTGTTTCTTCTAATGATGTTCGCCACAAACGGGACCAGTCAATTCCATTACCCTCCAACATCTCCTGTCCTGTTAATGAGAGTCAACGCATCGTTTTTCCCCAGAACTTTGCCGCCTTCGATTGCTACCTGCTCTCAAAGTCGTTTGCTGTCCTTCATGACCAATTGTTGCGAATTTGACAGGTTGATCCAACAGAGGTGAACCGCCTTGCTTCGTGCATGGGTACATCTTTTCGTTATCTTTTCGCATTTCGCCAGCTTGACAACGTGAAAAAATGATGAATAAATTATGGAGAGCGATCCCTCTCCGTGGTGCGCCATCCGTATCACGCAATCCACAATGGGGTTATGTCTTCACGCGATTCGTCCATTTTTAGTAGGTTTTTAGTGGGTTGCCCAGCGCTTGTCTGACTCTGACTTGGACTACACAGTGGTAATCCCAAAACAAAAGCAGATAATCCTGCATTACTGTTTTATTCTTCAGCTTGAACCACAGCTCCTGCAACGCCAAGTAAGTCGGAACTCAAAGCAGTTTCCATGAGTGGATGTGTGTGAAAGTTTCTTGGTAGTGATAGTTGAGGATTATTGGTAAGCACGCTTGAATAGCGCACACCTTTTTGTTGCATTTGAGCCTCCCTTCACCATGATTAAGTAAGACATGGCAATTCCTGATGGGGACTAACAGTTAACTCATTTCTCGAATTTTATTTCCTTTCTTCTTTACCTGTTTTCCTGTTTTACACACTTTGACTGCCTCTGGCGGTTTGGATGAGAAATACGATGAAAATTTCATGAGCCTACTTTCAGTTTGCTGCTATTTGCTGTAATAACGTTATGCTTTTGAAAATGGCACATTAAGCACCGGAATACTCAGATTCGTTTCCTCACAACGGGTTTGAAACATAACATCATTTAATAATAAATAAGGAAATCGCACAGGCGGTATGAGTGGACATCTCATGCGCTTGGAGATGATGACATTTATCAAAATCCCTTGGCCAAATTCGTGAAGACGTTTGCGCACCGCTGATAGATCACACTCAGAATGCTCTATCATTTTAAAACAGATTCGGTACAGCCTTTCTCGACTAGTTGAACAACAGTCTCTGTGTCGAACGCAGTTGCAGCAATCCCTCTAAGGCAGGGTGAATGACGGTCGAGGATTTCCTCGACCATAGCTCTATACCATGCGAGAGTAGTGCCGAGAGTGAACATCCGCGCGAAGGGCACAGACGGCACGAGCATGGCGAGTGTGAATGTTCGCGCGAGAGATCGTGTCTGATTGGGCAGAGAATCCTCGACGTGCCGTTGAGGAATCCTCGAGCAATATCCACCCTGCTCTAAGGTCTTCATTGTCTTTTCAGAACCACTTGGGGATTTGCAGAAAATATTTCACAAGATAAAAAAGTGTTGATGCGGGAATTGTCAAAAAGTTCTGCTCATCCTATCACTTACACTGGTTTAATTTATACCACCTTCACAGCTTTCCAACTAACCAAATGGATAGGGCATCTTCTCAAAAGATTCACTTGTCACATTTGGATGCATGTGTTTGTTTACTCCTCTCATACCCTCTGTCGATATGTTGTCTTGTAACGTCTTCTCATAGCTCTCCACGGTTTCTTTTCTCCAGTGGGATGCTATGGATTCTCTTGGGGCCTTCCCTTCGAAGGGTATTGCTCGGACCTTGCAGTACGTCCTTAAGGAAGAACATCACATCTAAGACCATAAGAATCTACTACCAAAATTTCACCAGTTTTGTAAAGCGACAACGGAAACAGCTCACATGTAGCTTAGATTCTTTCCTCAATAACTTTTTCACGTTCTTACATCATGAACGTGTTTCCCTCATCAACGCCTTCAGATACTGATGAATTATTCAAAGTCAATTCGAGTTTTTCAAGCTCGAATGAAGTGCAGTTGCCTACATTTTTTTCAGAATTTTACATTTCATGTGTAGTTTGCGTTAGTTGGCCAAAGGAAACTTCTATTAACTTTTCGAAATATACACGAAAGAACACCTGCCAACCATGCTTTGTGGTGTGGTACTTAACTGCATTGAACTTAAATTTGTTTCTTTCCTGAAAGCCGTTCTTCTTAGGAAAAAATTTCAGATTCCAGCTTCGAAAACAACTTGAGCACCCGATGGGGCTCGGTTAACCACTTTTTGGATACGTCTAGATTGATAAATAGCAAAGGTGCCAATTGACTCTATAGCTTTCTTTGGCTTTCTCTGAAAATCTGTTCCATGTACCCTAGTACTAACTATTTGTTTTCCTTCATGATAAAACCATTCTTCCTTTGATACGGCCCCTTCTATATCCCAATTTCTGGCCGATTTTGGTTCCAATTCAATTTTCTCCATGTCAAATTTGCTTCATGATGAAATGAGTTAATATGTTGAGGAACACATCAGGACCGTCAGCCAGGACGATTCAGAAGCTTAAGTGTGCAAAGAGGTAACTAATTAGGAATCAAAACAGGTAAACAACCAAACTCAACGATTTTGCCTTGCGACAATTTTAATAAGAACCTTGCAAGGAGCGCGGTAGGCAAGATCAGCGCTATGTTTGCTCCAGTCTTGCTACTGATCGGAGCTGTTGGCCCAATAGCATAACCGCCAAAAGGCGATAGGAGCTGCAAAGTTCGACCTCATCACGGACTCGCAATCACTTTCGATGAGGACCGCTTGCGCTACGAATAGGAAGTGCATCCGGACGCTATTAGCAGGAAACTGTAGCAAGCATCTGGGCGCAGCCTACCCTCCATGAGTCGACACCTGAATGGAATGGTCTGTAGTAAAATGAAGCCTCGATGGAAACAGCATGCATGGACTGACCATGACTGAGAAGCGTGCCTGGCCATCTGCAGAAGTTTCATTCTGCGACCATATAGACAAGGCGTTTGCTGGTTGGTCACCAGTGAGGAAGAGTCATGAATCCCCTATTAACAACGCGGAGCTTGCCCGGTGGCTACCTCGCAGCCTGGACGCAGCACACCAACCAAAACCCGAGCTGTTTCATCAGAGGGTGTGGCTCCCATTTTGTTGAATTCTCTGGGTATCCCGTTTTAAGAATTTCAAGTTATGCAGACAAGCATTGCGAAGGTTACCATGGAATGGCTTCCCAAGTTGGCCGCAGCAGTGTAGGAGGACGGTGGGGAAATTCTCATTACCTTCTTTATTATTTCCTCCTTTAGGACCGTCCGAAATCACATTGCAAAGATAACTCGCCACGTTTCAAGGGAAACTGGGTGGAGCACAACACCACATCTATCGTATAGGCCTTACGTTGCTCCATCGTACTATCACCTCCTCAACCCCCTGAAGTAGCATCTAGGAGAGGAAAAGTTGGTAAATACAACCACCCCAAGAGCGACCTCTTCGAGCTTTCCATCTCACAGCTTCTCTCGTTCTGGGATTAATGCATCCATTCGTTCCCTAGCAAATGGGTGCATATCAGTGATTATGGTGGTGGTTATGTTTTTGATCAATTGTTCATTGGGAGAGATAAAAGTTGAATAAATCAAAGTGTTGGAAATCGGTCACAGCTTATGGGTCATCCCACTACTTTGATGCAAAAAGTCACAAATTGCCCCATTGGTCTCCTTACTTTCTGCTTGCCTCTTGTTTCAGTTTAAATTATGCCATTTTAGTGCATTCAGGGACAGTGTGAAAAAATAACTTAAAAGATTGGCAATCAGTAAATTTTGAACTGCGTTGAGGCTCAACTGACATTACAGAAAGAGGCGTTGCAATTTTTTTCATACGGCCCATCGTTCGTAGGAAAGTTGCCAACGTTGATTTCGTATTTGCGGCTATTGAGGTCGTGATGTCAAAGTTAAAGGGGACGTGTTGGAAGGGAGGAAGTTGTTGTCTGGGTGGTGAGAGAGTTCTTAACAACGCAACAATGTTTTCAACATTGCTCAGGGTCGAAATGTACCGCATCATCTGGAACCGCTGTTTCAGAAGCTGTATTCTCCATCCCCGCGAGTTGGCAGTTTTGTTTCGCGAGTGAAGCTTGAATATTTCAAATGACGGCAAGTATAACTTATTGACGACAGCGCGGCAACTATGTACGCCGCCGTTTTCACGTCACGTCGGTCATTGTGGCAACTTTGTATGCCACACCTATTACATTTATTCCCCTTCGAACATGCCCGACTTCTTTCCATGTTTTTGTGCCCATTCTATTCCATTACGTCCTACATCAATATAACGAACCACGAGTCACAGAATTGCTAAATAATCTTTGGTTTGGCAGAGGTTTTCCAGTCCTTTCATAATGTTAGTAGAATTCATTCCTCATTTTGTTCCATTAAGAAAAGTACATTAAGATAAACGAGTAGAGAGTAAATAAAAAAGAGTAATAGAAGTGAACACAAACCTGTTCGCATGGCAGAATATGCGTTTTTACTGATATACCACGTCTAAAATACTTTCGAAGCCACTAAAGCGGAAGTAAACAAAATTTGCTCTCTCGTAGCCATGACCCGTCATTTTGACTGGATTTCCGCTACTATAGCGCGCAATAAGTTGCCCACATTGAACATTAGTGAACACTCTGTCGCATGTTTTGCGTAGTTACTGCTAATCCACGGATATGAGGTGATGCGACGGCGCTGCAAAACCGCATCAGTCCCGTGCGTCCGAAAAAAAACCAAAACGCGCAATATCGTCAAGTGGTAACGCTATACGGACCCTATTGACCGTTGCGTACCTGACAGGAGACCGGTCGCGCCGCAAGAGGCGGAGTCAGCGGACGAGTCGCAGCGCGTACTGTAGTCATTTCGCGACAATCCAAACTGAATGTGTAGCTTAGTCCTACATTGGAGAACACGCGCAACGTCTGCTCCTGTTAGACTACCTGAACAAAGGTCGTTGTGACAAGTATCGAGAGCAGGAGAAGGCGCAATCCAGTTTCGTCTCTATGATGCAATTAAAACCTATACTGCAGCGACTTTCAACCAGACATTACCAACGGGGCCATTCTTAGAGTGAGGTAACGTTCATCAAAAGATGCCTAGAAAATATTGCACAAAAAAAACGCGAAAAAAATTAAGTTGTGAGATTTGTTGTTTTTGAAGGCAAGTAAAACTTGTGAGACAGCCTTATGAAACATCTACTGACTACTATTTAATTACCTAATAAAATATTACTGTTATGTATTTTTCCTGTTATATATTTATTTCTGTAGTGTATCCTGTTAGTAGGTGAGTTGCATTAAGCCAGGCAATAACATACGACACGCTGTGTTCACCTTTTTCATTTCGACTGATAGCTGACATGTGTCACCACAGCTTTGCCCATCCCGCTCTCTTTTCTTTTCCTCTTCTTCCACATCTCATGCTCATCGCTTTCACTATGCTCTAACTCTTCTAAACCCCTCTGCCTTCTCTGCGTCGCTCTGAGAGGCAGTTTTCCTCTTTTTGCCAACACTTTCAAAAATTCCGCAACCTCGCTGGCTTTTACGATCTAAATGTGAAAATTGAAGAAGTTCACACGCAAAAGAATAAAAACCTCAAGGTTATACCATTTTTATGCGCCTCGGATGTCCTAAACTTTAGCAACCCTAATACGTCTTTAGTAGGAATCCAACAATGTAACTGCTATTGACGGATTTGGTCAAAAGCACATAGTAAGACTGAGCAGCGCATTTTCGGTTATAAATAATGTTCTTCTGCCACGATCTCACTATCCAGATGTCAACCTTACAAAACTCACTGATTTTCGACTCGGAAAAAAAACAGCTTTATGCATATGATGGATACTGCAGATTTTCGTTGACCAGTTCGAAATTGGTTGATGGGGTGGTTCAAGCGCCTACGACCATGTTCCGTTGGTGTTTGTTTCACGACCGTTCTGAAGGAATGATCGCTTTGTTGAAGGAAAAGTGGCGGAATCTGCGTTGACCCAGTGGAGAAAACTTCGACTTTGTAGCTATTTGATCCACTCACTTCCCGCTAATAATTGACGGATTCAGTCCCGGAACTAGTGTAGGATCTATTGCTATTCACTAGTTGGATGGTTAATGCTGATAGCTTCGAGCGCATCTATATGGTGGCGCAGTTTTATGCACAGAGAACTGAGAACTCAGTCTCTGGATGGAACCAATTCTTCAAAAACCGCACTTATTAGTGGGTGATTCATAAACACCAGGAAAAGCCACTGGGAAAAAAGGGCTAAACGAAGTAGGAAGGAATTGAACTCAACCCTCCGGATTGGGAGAGAAGAGACAAAAACTTCTCAGCGTGATAGATTAGGATGCAATAGGATACTGAGGTGTTTCTGTCGTGTGACGAGGCCAAGCACAGGTTTTCTGGTGACGGTACTCCTAGAAACGAATGCAAGCGTCTCCGCTGTCAATGCATACTTCAGGGGTGAAAATCGTGTCGAGGTAATAACCGCCTCTTTACGACCCCCCTCCAAAACATGTACTCTGATACGACCCCTTTTTGTCCTCTGCACATCGGGTTTTATATCAAAAAATGCTAGTTTCTGATGTGCGAAAGGGACACAGCGCCGCTGCCACGCAAATGCGGCTTGATCCATATGCTAGACTCAATTATGCTCAGATTAGGTTCTCCTTCTTTCCTTCAAAAACATTTAACCTTTGCCACATTGGCCGGAAAGTAGAACATTGAAGGAGACACTGCCCCTACACAGTTGAAAAGTCTCGCGCTCCAGTATAGCGGCGCTAACTATGTAAACGCGATCGCGTTGCGCGCTGTGCCTAGAGCGCGCTAGTTGGAAAAATCGTCAAATGTACCCCCTATTCAAAGGACTATAACTTTCTTCATTGAAAACCGTTTCAGAAAGTGAAGGCAGCTTTTGAATGCACGAGACTTCTAGTTTCGAAGCTGTGCTGAGCGTTATTATAAGCACTCCTATTCTCGAGAGTGGAAAACGTCGAGAAATTGTCGAGGAAATTCAAATTCACATGCAGTTCCCAATCTTTGAAAGGCAGTAGCTGTCTTCATTGGCAATGCTTTGAAAATCGGGGGAAAGCATTTTAAAGTAGAAGGCACGCTTTCAGAAAGGTGCTCCAGTTGTTTCGATCGCTCTAGTTCGCGAGAAATCTGCGTCGAGGAAATGACAAGGAAATTTTCGAAGTTACTCGAAAACTCTATTACTCCCTTGCCGTAGTAGGGTACTTCTTTGAACACCTTCAAAATGCTTCTGTACACGTCAGTTCGATGGAATAAATTGAAAATGATGCTTTTGGCGCAGATCCATTCCGTTCTTGTACGCGCCGTGCAGTGACCCCACTCGGGTCATTGGGAAGGTGTTTTGTCCTAGTGACGACTTGCTTAATCACCCCAAAAGGTATTTCCAGTATTAACGAATTAGAATAACTTTTGTGGTCATAGTGACGCTCATCACTCCTTTATTCAAATCGCTTCCTTTCCAACCCGTTCTGATGAATGACAGCTCGCGGTGGCGGGATCTGGATAATGCCAAGAAGGCTGCGAATCTGTCTGTTTTGAACTTTCTTCCAAGATGCTCCGTTCTTCCACTGGTTTTTGAAGCATGTGCATCATTCCAGAGTAGATACTCGCTGCCCTTTCCCTACGATTCTTTTGCAGGACGCGTCGCCTTCCTATGCCACACTGATCACTACGAACCAAGCGAACAACCACTGTAAGATGTTATTTGTTAGGCTAAGTACAACACTTGTGAATTTAATGATGACAGCAAATAAGTGGCAGCAGCACGTTGTGTCCGTTGATGAACCGTGATTACGACCCCCTCTCAGCTCTAATCGGAGCAAATACGATCTCCTGTCGAAGATTTCCTCCACTGTTATTCACCCTGGCATACTTGTGATAGCTACGGCAGGATTTCGAACGGGTAATACTTCCTCAGTTATTCGGATTGTTTGCGAAAGCATACGCAATTTCCTCGTTCTTTTCTTTCCAGTGAGGTATGAGTTGTACAGCACCTTCCAAGGGAGAACGCTTATCCTTATTTTATTCGTTGCACCGAGCCAATCCATCCACTTTCCACGCGCAGCATCACAGCAGCACACAGTGCTTCAGTCCTCTAAAAATGCTTGGTACCAAAATATTCACGTGTAAAAGGGAAACTTGTGAAGTGTGTTCGGATTCTTTGCGTTATTTGCAACGGAACCCTAAGATAACAGTTACAGATATTATTTGTTGTGTTCGAGCCTGATGTCCTTCTTGTGTCTCAGATTTCCCCGTATACATTTCATTTGTCTTCCTCTGACAAGCAGTGCATTTGTTTTGCGAAAATCGCGAGGATGATCATGTAACCACGGATACAGAGAATTGACAGCTAACATATGTCGCCACGATGACCACAGCTTGTCCTTACATTCCCACGCACTCTTTCCTCTCTTACCCTCTCCCCATGTCTTCACCCCTCCTTATATAATCCCTTCTACTGCTGTTCAACTACATTGTGTATGTCTGTATATAACATTTCCCATCACCATAAGATTATTTTTAAAACGTCAGCTATGAAAAAGTAGCTCCGGAAAAAATTAACAACTGATCCCTGAATAGGTATGAGATCAAGATGTGTGCTGAGAACGCCGAGGTCTGAAAGGTTTTTTCTGAACAAGATCTCGAGATACGAAGCACCTTTCCTTAGTTGAACCAACATTAGGGTTTTCCTATGGTACTCCCAGCAACGACCCTCAAGTAGGAAGAGAATGACTAAAGGATCCGGCCAGCTAACGCTTTCAAATTTGGACATATCAGCGAATGATGAAGGCGACTCATCAACTAATCACAGTAAGTTTGTGGTTGAATTCATTTGATGCGATACAGTGAAATTCTGCTTCTATATGGACTGGATAAATCGTGCGAGAGCGCAGAAGGCACAGCATTTACTTCTTTTCTGAGATTGTGTAAATTCCACTCATCCTCTATGTACTGCTGAGACTGCTCACACGTGAAGGCAAATTCCGTGATTAGCTAACTCATTTGATCAATCGTTCCCACGAGTGAGGTTGCTGAGTCTCCAAGGGCGGACGGTACCATTTCCCTGATGCAGCGAAGGCGGGAGCGGCTCAGGAGCTGCACCTTAACACATTCACGCCGATGACCGCCCATATGGGCTGCCAACAGTATGCGCTCTTGGGACAGTGGCAGCCCATATGGGCTGCCAGACGCTAGGAATGGATAGCTAGGTGAGTAAATCCTGTAATAGAGTTTAGAATGCTTTTACATTCCTTCCAGGGAAAGTGAAGAGATGCTCTCTTTCCGCTACCATCGTCGTTTTGATCGAAATTTTACGGATATATTAGGTCGATCCATAAGTCTCGCAACAACTACATTTAATGCTATAGAATCTTAGGGAGAACTCCTAAACCGCAACATATTTCCCGACGTAGCATCAACCTTTGCAATTTCAGCCAACGGTCCAACTCGTTGTCTGCTTACTTATTACACCGATTTCGCGAGGGTTCTCGATGCCCTTGATTTTTACGAGTACTGCTTGGAATGTTCCGCAACTAATGCTAAACCAAGGATTGGCCAGAAGATAGGCGAAAGAAGCTCTCTCTCAAACTACAATGCAACGGCGCTTCACTCTGCTCAGCGACTTTTTTATTTGAAAATAACCCACACTCCAACCACCCTGTGACCGACAATCACGATGCTCTATCTGACGCCGTTGAAAAGGGATCTGGATAGGTGTCGATCATTTGCTAGAGCGATTCCGATGCGACAAAGGGACAGCACTGTGGCATCTCCAAAGACTTGTGAAGATCGAAAATGTAAAGTTTGGTTCCCACGTGCCTTGAGCCCGATTCAGCTCCTAACACGATCTGACACCGTCATGTTCAAGTCGACTTACTAGGTTTTCTACGATTGACCATCCATCACATTTGCCGAAGATGAGGAGTGGGTACACTTTACTAACAAATGAACAAGCGGCGGGGTAGTCCAGCTCAAAACGCTCAGGGAGATCTTACTGCTTAAGCTCCACCTCGTCCAACTAGGGCCTTCTCGGATCTTTGGTGGAACACGGCAGGTGTTAAGCTCTGGAAACCTCTCGTGTAGATGTCGCAGTCAACGCGAAAGTCAACTATCCACAGCTCGAATGCAACGCTTTCAAGTACGCAGTACGAAAGAAAAACAAGGCAAAGTTTGTTTTCGTATGACACCGTTGGAAAACTCTTGCTAAGAAAATTCAGGAAAATTTCGAGGACTCTGGACGGAGAGGTCTTCGTATTCACGTTATAGCGCTGATCGTGCCAAATAAAGCCTTCTGTTCCCTTCTGCAAACCATCTCCTAGAGAAGAAAAGCTCATCCTAACTATGATGATGTCAAAATCGACATCTGGTCTTCCTTCGATCAAATTCATTGCAGTTTACAAGGGAGGCATCGAGGAGCTACTAGTGTGTTGGAAATAGGTTGTAGGTATTGATGGAGGGTAGATGCCGGATGAATGGAACAAAAAGATAAAAAATATCAAATTCAAAAATTCGGCCAGTTTGTTGCAAGACTTATGGACCGACCTTATATATTTAGATGATCTTTACGCATTAGGCATTCACAAATTATTCTTTGACATTCATGTTTTCGTTCATTACAAGTACCATGTCGGAAGGTCAGGCGGCGCGCTCACAAAATCGCGTTCCGTCCCACGCGGCCGAAAGTTAGAGGAATAGGGGCATCGTCGCAAATCTGTGTGCAAGAGAACGCCCACCGTTGTGATCTGCTGTCTTCTCACCTCCCTTACTCTCTTGTCCCGCTCTTCATTGTTATAGTTGGCGCCCACTTTCTCTTGACTGTGTCCTCGTCTGTCTCTGTCTGCTTCGAGAAAAAGGAGGCTCTTTGGTTAGAAGTTCCCGACAACTTCTTTTCTTTTTTCTTCTTCGGCGGGTCAACTCACTCATATGCTCCATATTCAGATCCCATAATCCCGCTTCTTTATCCTGCTTTCATGTTTGAAGCAACAACCCCCAGGTGAGAACGTGTCGAACGATCTGTTCTGAGGACAGAATATAGCAGATTGCTAGTGTCACAGGTGTGCCGTTGTCACTGCTTGAAAGTGTGCGACAATGGCGCTAGGGCTTCGCAAAGTAAACGAATGATGACTCATTTGAGCATGGATGAGATTTCTCGCGCACGCCCCATGACACGCATTGTACATTACGGCGTGGCGCTTAATTCAAATACGGGTTAGTGGGTCACGGAGCAAGCAAGTATAGCTTACTCGTCCGGACACGCCCCTTCATCTCAGGAAGAGAGATTGTCTTCGCTCGAAGGCTTCATCGGGGGTTGCTTTGCTTCCTTTTTTTTCATTTTCAGCAACGGGGCATCCACAACTTCATTATTGACCGCTGTTGCCACATTTTGATTTGGGGTTCTTGCTCTGAAATTTGGGGTTGTTCATTTCACAGCAAATTGCTATGATGCCGACTTCAAGGAGTCTTGTTTCCGAATAAAAAAATAGCGCGACGTATTATCAAGGCGCACAGCATCCTATAAGTTGGAGGAGACAGTGGAAAGCTGTCTAGTGGAAAGGAAGGCGACCCCCTAAGGCTGCGGGACGATGCGCGTCAGCGAATAGTATGCCCCTAGCGACTTAGCAGACCGTACACGAGTTCGCGGTGCGACAAGCCCACCAACGATTGAGTGATAAAGGCGTGTTGAGGGCTAATGCTATTATCACCACATTTTGGTCTTCATTCCGAAACAACTTTCCATTAAGCGGCCATAGCTTAGATCCTGCGTTTTTTGTGATACGTTCCAATCAAAGAATGATATTGCTGGCACGACGCCGACTGTCAGGAATAACACTTGCAGAAGAGTCTGTCTTGGTCGCTCAATCGTCCCAAGCGGAGTCAGCGGACAAATTTGGAGTCCAAATCCTCGAGTTCCACAGTTTTCCGGTTATTTTATCGCAGAGTCCGCTTTCAAGAACTGAGCTCAAAGCTCAATTTCAGGAGAACCATGCTGTCAGTATAACATACATACCACATTACAACACATTACCTACCCAGGCAGAGATCTCCATTGGGCTCCCGCAAAAAGCCGAGGAAAATAACTCGTCAGCGATTGACAGTTGTTCCCTGTGGAGGGATATTAGAAATCCCACGCTCCCCTTTTTCTTATATTCGTTTTCATTCTAGGACAGAACCTGCCATAAGATATTATCTGCGCGGTGGCACTGCGTAGTAGGCTTGAAGAGTGCTAAAAGAAACACTCACTTCAGACGACTACAACTTCTAGATAAATGGTTTTAGCAAAGTGGCAAACACATTGGGAGACCACCGCTTTTCTGGCAAATGATGACCGCATTGCGCAGTTCGGGAAGTGTGCTGGTGTAGGGTCGGTATATTTCGTTGACACGCGGTCCTTTCCTGTTGTTCGTCTGAGATCCAGGCTAATTCCACATTCGTGGGCTAGGTTGTTTGCAAGTTCTGGTACTTTAGTCGCACTGAATGCTTCGAACGAGGAATGGGAATTTTGTCAGAGGGCCCTTTCAATGTTTCGGCTCAGAAGGAGATTTTGGCCTTCTTTTCACGCGAACCTAAATGTACAACGTGGAGCCCTAGTTCTCAGTCTTTCTGCTCTATATCAGTCGTTCTTCTACCTCATTTCTGTTTTCTGCTGATTTTTTTGAAACTTCTTTTTCTTTCTTTTTCCTGTTATTGACCGTTTATTCCATATCTTCTGTCCATCAATTTGTGCGCACCTTTTCTCAGTAATTAATAAATAATAAATGGGAAATCCCATTTCTAACTTCCAAATTATTTTCAATGTCAAATCATGCTGCAGCTTCTCCAAACTCTGCCGGTTTTGTTTTCAGAAAACCACTGAATTCACTCTGTAAGGTCATCATGCCAAAATTGCTTTGACGGCAGAGAAAGCTTTTCCGTCCCCGCACCACTCCTGTAAGGTTTTCTGTTGGAAATTTCGAGATTCATCAGCTTATATCACCTACCTGAATTTCGCAATGAAGCGCTTTGATCGACTAGGCTGAAGGATTCTTATGCATCCGACGTAAAGTCAAATTCAAAATAGTAGTTATTTGAATACATGTTGCCCTGCTGACGGACTTGTAGAAACTCCGATGTGTTTCTTGTCGTATTATGTCAAATGGCTTAGAGCTGTGATGTGTTTTCATGAACAATATATATTAGGTACCGGATATCTTAGTGTCGCTTTTTCATCACGGGTTTCGGATCACCAATATTTTAATTCAGAATCCGGGGACTGAAACAGTATATTCATCGAATGACTCACTAGCTTTTTCCCATTTACCAGTATGAGCGGAAACCTCTACGATTTAAGCTAGGAATTTTTGAATCGAAAATGGGTCGGTTTTGACATCATCCGACAAATCATCCCTTTCAAAAAAGCTAAAAAAAAACGCCAAAAAAAGCTAAAAGTTAGGCCTGGACAAAAGAAGTACACATTTGGTGAGAGTAGGGTCTACACTGTATGGTGGAAAAGTTAAAAATTACCAGCTCAAGTGGTGAAATTTCCCGGGGTCTTTTTTGCTACATGTGGCCAAAAACGCACCCCTTTTGAGCACACGTGAGTAGCATTTGAGCAGATTTATAAGAATTTCTTGTGCAATCAACTTCGTTAAAGCGTTTGTGCATCATAGATCAATTATCGCAGTGTCCTACCATTTCAGCGCAGGACTGTTGCAGCCCCGTCTCGACTGATTTGACTAGGGCCGCCTTTTTGACGACGATTGCGGGCATCACTTCAAAGACTTCACCGTCTTTTGAGAAAAGTGTGAAAAACCGATGAGCGTTCTAAATGGTAGTATTCCCTCCAACAAATGCAACGTTGGTTTGGTGGCCGCAAGCTGGTGCTCTCAGCACGAATTTTGAAGCATTTGGTACACACATGCGAATTTGCACACTGGACCCAAGGATTTTCAAAAAAAAGTATAAAAACTGGGGAAAGTTAAATTGTAAACCAACAATAGACAGCAATAAGCAACATACTTTGCAGTATTAGTGAGCTTAAAGGACTTTCTCAGATATTGATTTTCCATGGTAATCGGCCCCAAATTTTCCTGAACACTGAAAAGCGACACTAAGAGATCCGGTACCTAATAAATTTCCAGTGAACGTCTCTATTGCGAACCCCTCGCTGCACACTGGCTTCTCAGCCTTCACTCAACTTTGAGAAGGTTATCATTTCTTTAGTAAATGATGATGTTGTCCTTCCAGCAAAGCAGATCGTGGATCCTTCTACTAGCGGCCCACCCAAGTAGTCTCCTTACGACTTTTTCTTGGGCTCTGAAGACTCTACACAATGGAAAAAACAGAATACCATATGCTGTGAAATACTTGACCGCGAGGTGCTCGTAAAAATCTGCAGTCCCCATGGGTGCATGGCGAGAATTTTGAACATCGGCTTACATCGCAGCACTTGCAAGATAAATATGAATTTTAACTATATATTAAATATATATTGATGGATATTAAATAGATTTTGTGGACATGCATTTTTATATCTCTTTCCATATTTATGCCCTCTGTATAGCACATTTCCTACTTCATTGAACATTTCCAGCTAGAAAATTATAGAGCAGCTAACTTGCTTGTCTAGATGAGTCTGACATGGGTTTTTCTACTTCTATGCTATTTCTGCGTGCTTTCATGACATCTGTGTCGGATTTTGTGGCAGCATTTGTGTATCCCAACAGCAAACTTGTACCACCGGCGTTTCACCCTTTGTGCAGTTATTTTCTAAACTATGAAGATAGACATGACCTGACCTGTCTGTCCGCAACAGTGAGGGATCAAGGATTTAATGGGCAGCGCTGGCCGATTTTTTCGAGAATCACCATCTATTCCGGTTCCATCCAAAATTGGTGAGGCATCCAAGAGGGGTATTCGAATTTTACAACACTTGGCTAGACGACCAATGACTCTCTCAATATTTTATGTTTAGTCTTCAATAACTGAAATAATTGCTCATCTAGGGAGTATCGCAAAAATTGATTGACCTGGGTTGGTGCGGCTAACAGAGGAAACAAAGCATCACTTCGTAGTCGCTCCCTACTTCCGTCCTTGCGTTCTGCAAATGTTACAATATATTAAATAATGCATTAGGTTGAGTCTTTGTGTTCCGGCAGCCACTGATCCTGAAGATAAGAGCTATCAATTTTTCACTCTAATGAACCTTTCATTGGAGGGGCCTTTTTTGTTTCTTTATGCCCATGGCATTTTTCTACACCTCTATTATTTGTATCTGAGAATTCCTTCTTGCCTGTTGATGTTTATATACATGTTCAGGAGGTCTCAGGCGCTTCCTAATTTTTTGTCACCATGAAAGCAAACTGATGCAAACTTATGAATGCCCAGATTCGTTCCCAAGCTTGCCGTGTTATCGTGGTTGCGGGCAGCGTTAATTTACGCTCTGTATGTTCATTAACCCGGATTATGGATTGTGTGACGAGGCACGAGGGTTTGCGGCCGATCGGTTGGTGGGTTCTCGAGGTCGACGTGACGGCAGAACGAACAGTTGCCTTCGGGACGCTCACACGCGGCTGTCCTCGTCATCCAGAAACGCTGGTGCTCTGAGAGGCCTGAGCAGGAGGAGGAGGGATAGAGGCGATGGACGGACCGATAGAGAGCGGCTTGTGACCGCCTAGAAGCGAGCCACTCCGATCGTCGGCCGGCTTGCTTCCCTCGTTGATCGCTTAATGATCAACCTGACGTTCGCCTTCCTCAACTCCGAACTCCACAACTGTTCCGATCCAGTAGTGCTACCGTACGCTACTAAAACGCAGATTATTCAGTTCCTTTTGGTTACTGTACCTACTGCAGTGGATAGCTCATGATTCTCATATTTTGATAGCTTTTATTAGTGATTTACGCAAATTGCAGATTGCTATTTCTTTTCAGTTATGAGAGCCACGACATTGCAGAATTCTGATTTGTGAACATTCATATGTAATCGCGGAATATATAAACAAAAATATCCGTTGCAATTTACAGATGGTTGATTTGCTGTGTCCGTTCTTATTCATTGGCATGTTATCCCTTTGAACTGGAAGTGCTGTGTAAACCAAGCACTTATGCAGTATATTGTTTTCCTTATCGTTTTAGTGTTTTAGTGTTTTCCTTATTATTTTCCTTATCACTTATGCAACATTGGGTTTTCCATATCATTTCTGGTCCCTAAATGCAATACTCTGCCTTTGTTTGTGACTTCAAATTTTTCTCGTCAAGCTGTCTATTCACCCCTGAGATGACATTTGATGTCGTACTGTAGATTACTGTTAATTGCATCTACGGCTGCAGAACAGGGGGACTGGAGGTGGCGGTGTTCCCTAATAGAGTCATCCTATCAGAAGAAATGTCTCTTTAGTGATTCTCATGTTTACATTACCGTATTTGGTGGACTGAGGTCATTTCAGCTCACAACTAACTTTCAATATGTTGGTTGCATTACTGTAATTCACCGTGGGTCACACTGTGATCGTACTTCATTGCTACATCCTTTATTTTTCTTTGCCCTTTTCCCTTCTACTGGGTTCTTAGGCACTATAAGTCGTACCAATAATCGAGTGGATCTACTCCAGTCGTCCTAAACTGCGATCAATCATCATCTATCAACGGTTACCCCCTATTGGATTTCGCATCGTATTGTCTGCTAAGCGGTGCCGTAATCGCTTACAGATGTTCTGCTCACATATTCATTGTATTCCTAAGCTCAATTGTTGCTCTTGTGCACGCCTTGATTGAGTGCCTTTGATCAGTTTAACAAATCGATTTCGTACCTGATCGAATTTTGTAAACATTAAGTTCTTACTGAAAAGTTAATTTTCAGTTTACTAGTTCAGTCTGCTATGCAATGATTTTGGTGCTGCCGTTGCTTTTTTTATTCATAACTACATCAAAAGCTGGTTTTCGAGAGACTCCTGTTAATCAGTCTGTACTACTGGGGCAGGATGTCACATTTAGATGTGCGGCTGAGAAGTCATCTTCTAGCTCAGAATTGTGAGTATTCGTAACTATTCTTTGGTTTCATTGTAATGTTAGTTTTTTAATGTTTTATACGCGACAACTGCTCGTATAAGCGGAAAAATGACGACGATTTTTCTCAGCTAATGAAGAGGGCAATTTTCCGACATTCCACTATCGGATGAGATCCAGTTCAACCGCAACTTCTTACCGGTGTTGACAGAAGGAGCACTTCTAGTCTTCATCTTCCTGAAGAGCGACGAGAACGAGCCCTGTTTCCTTCTCAGTAAAGGAAGTACCCTACTAGCTTGTAAAGCTCCTCCTTCTGAGGGCACCCGTGAAATGGGACTTCTGAATCTCACCCCTTATAAATTCAAAAACTATGTACAAAGAACAGTATCAAGTTCCAGAAACAACTTTTGAATCGAAATAAAAATCAAAGAACTTCAGGTGTAATAAACAGTAATATACCAAAGAATACGATTTCGTTGTAGGTACAGTCAATGGCGCAGCAACACGGGTGCTCTTCTAGGATTTCATGATGTAGGCCCTTTAGCTGGTCATCAGGGTCGGTACAGTTACCTCAAGGTATGCCAATCAATCGATTCCATTAATTTACCAAGATGCTTCATATTTACTGGAATTCGTTTGAGATTTGATTGAATAAGGTTACTATCATAATCAGTTCTTTACCGTCATAATATCTGCTGGTTCAGTCATCCCGAGAGGAACTGCACCTTCGGATTGAACGGGTGACACTGGAGGATGACGGTCAATTCGAATGTCAAATGCTCCGGCCAGATGAGGGCCCTATAAGGGCTGCTGCTTACCTGACCGTAATCGGTAAGCAATTCAATAATCCACCAATTCCCTCGAATTTGAAGCGGATGCTTTCCTTTCAGTGCCTCCAAGAACCGTTCACTTCACAAATTATCAATCCGGAACCATCGTTGATGTAAACGAAGAGATTCCTCTCAATCTCACATGCGAAGCGCCTAACGCCAAACCAGAGGCTGTCATCACGTGGTGCGAGGTTTCTGGGACACATGATCAGTTTCAAGAAAAAAATCTTATTTAAGGTATATTAATGGGAGAAAAATCGAGGAAGGTGTTCAGCGTTGGGGATCCTACAATCTCAACAAGACGATAACTAGTTATGCAGCGTTACAATGGCGTCCAAGGTGAGCACTCTCTTGAGCTGTACCTGCTTTCCATTTAAAGTCCATTTTCTTTTCAAGGCGCATCGATCACAAGAAGGTGTTGACCTGTGAAGCGGCTCATCAAGATAGTGGAACGCAAATTCGCACTAATCTCACTCTGAATGTGCTGTGTGAGTTGTTCTGCTAAGACTCACTTCTCCCACATCGCTACCTGTTTTGATATTCATGACCTCATAATCACTGCTGTGTCGCGCTCTCATCTTCCTGTCTCACTCCGTGGATTGCCTTCTTATCGGCGTCATTTTCGAGTCACTCAAGATGCGTTAATGTGTTCATTCGAAGCAATGTTTCCTTTTCGCCAATCGCCGCGAACGATTGAGGCCGAGAGTCGGCCACTTCATGGCCACAGCCGCTGCTGTGGGCCGTGGCTCCAATGGTTTTCGTATGCAGATTTCCGCTATTCATCAAGGCCTCTTGGCTTTTGGTGAAGCCGCGCTATGATATAGGGCCACGATCGAGCACAACTGCCACCGCGGCGCCAGATGGCGCCGGATACCTGCGCAGTTTAGTGCACTGCTGCGAATACAATTGAACGTCGTCGTGCATGATTAGGAGAAATACGAAAACAACTTAGAGGCTGGTAATAAGCTCCCAAATTAGGGTCTTTTGATGAGTTAGTGTCAATGCACTAGTGTTACTTTTATTTAGTAGACCTTTTCTATCGAGGCTTTCGACATTTTCTTTACTAATCAAACATATAAACGTGAGCTTCGGCCTACATTACACTCTAGAAGGAGCTGGGTCACATTAATCAATGAAAAAACTCGTATGCTCTTTTACAATCCCCTTTGGGATTCACCATGTGTTCGGGTTCCACTCGGGAGTATTGCGGCTTGTCAATGCGTATTTGACCCACACAAAGGTTTGACAATTTTTTTTACCAGTAAGTCAAGTCCCGGAGATATATTAGTGGCCAAGGAAAGTGAGATGAGCCGGGGACTGTTTCTAGAACAACGCATGCGGGTAAGTCATCTCTTGGCACCGCCTTAGGTTAACAATGTCTCACATTGTTGATTCATGAGCGTTGGCCCTTTGCGCCACACATGAGGCTGACGGTAATGTGGGTTCGCAGACGCTTCGCGTAGCTATCAGAGCCTTCTCAGCGGGGGCACCGCTTTGCTTTTGATTTGTGGCATAGCCCCTTCCAAACCTGTGAGGTGCTCAAAATTGCGCCAATATTGGTTGCCGCCAGCCATCACGACTACTTTGAATAGAACAGCCAAGAGCTCTTAGTGAATGCCAACCTTTGGGTCGATGTAGAGCTTTGTATGAAGAACAAGATCAGAAGAAATAGATGGTTCCCAACTATTTTATTTTACGCACCCGCCGGCAGGTGTTCAGAATTACTACTATCAACCTTGCCGCATTCCAGATCCACCTGATCGGCCGCGAGTTTCGATGCTGAACGGTGATTCATTCGTACGAGCTGGTGATAATGTGACTTTGGCATGTGTGGTTACTGGTGGTAATCCACCGCCGGACGTCTCATGGTATCTCAAAGACCGCCTGCTTGATGCCCGTTTCCACTACGATATGCAGACACAGGTACAAGCAGATTGCATTCAGCTGAATCTTAAGATCACCACATGTGGTCTTAGTGGCCCATTTGAAAGAGGCAATATTTGATCGTTTCCACGTTACACTACGCCCACCTGCCAATGTGCCAATCACTGGTGTTGCTTCGCGCCTCGTTATTTGGCGCTGGGGTCATCGGGAAATGGCCATTGGTACGGTTATTGATGTCCCGGTTTAATTTTATATCACATTGCCGGGGTTAGCTATTTATTCCAACTGGCTGCAGCAGGTAACGAAGAGATGTCCATTCTGATCGGAGCTAGAGTAAAAATCTGAGGAGAGCCTAGACTGGTTAGGACAGTATTTGTTTGAGCCCTTTTTTTACTCAGTATTGTAAATTTCGCACATCTGTACATGAAAGTTGTTTCTTTGGAAATGATCTAAAAACTGTGCTTGAAAGTGCCCCATATCAACCGAACTTTGAAAGAGTTGATAGAAAAATATTCTTCCTCGAGTCATCAGCTAATTTTACTAACTCGAATTTCTCATCGGAGAGCTGAAATTGGTTTTACCATCACTATACTGGTTTTATTAGTGATTACAGCTTGATTTGTAACATTGACGTGTTATACATATCTACGAAAGTCGCTGAGGAACAAGTCAGCAACGCAACGCATCAGTTGTAATCCCAAAGGTTAACTGCAAGATGTACTTCTCAACTGAAATCTGAATGATATCCTTTCCGCGCTTCTACTTATCGCCTTTAAAGTCCGACCTCGTAGCATGTGCTAGAAAGTCAACCCAAGAAGTTTCATAACCGTAACTCTTTGATAACCAATGTTTTGGTCACCCCCAAAAAGCGCTCTTATCTAGGAGGTACTTCCCAAGAGAATCAGAGCAAGAAAAACGACAGATGGCCTCAGAGAGCCTTTGAGTGTTGCGGTACGGCGAATAAAAACGACTTTTTCGCAATTATCTCTCGAATTGTATATTCGATACGGAATTGAATATGACATATCGATGTATCGACTAATGTCAAAACATCTATAGTCGGCCTCGGTCAAAAGTGTTTCGGAGAGTTATTTGTCAAGCGACGAGTCAATGCCCCATATGTGAGGCTGAAGATGGGCCGACGCGAGTGTTCCCCGGGGAGTGTCTCAGATTGTGAGCCGTAAAATATGGATTCAAAAGCATTTGCAGTCGAGGGACCTCTTAAGGCTTCAATGCATCTTGAGACTGGACCGGATCAGCCTGGTTAGATGCTTCTTGATCATTCATATCAGTTCCTCAATTTCCGAGACTTTATAGTATGACTTCCTTAAATTAATTATCGTAGGTTACTATCTATTTAATTTATGTGTGAGCGTCAAAGAAAGGTTCAGAGTTGTTCAATATGGTCGTGCTTGCCTTGGATAACGTTTGCGTCGGCATCTGTGGGATGAATTGGCGCATGATTGTTTCCCTCTTTGGTCTGGACATTACTCCAACACTGGCCCACCAAAGTTGCTAGATATTTATTTTGAAAAAATGACTCGGCACAAAAGAGTTAGCCGGAGATGCGTGTTACAAGCCTTTCCTTTGATGGGCCAGGGCTGTTGCTAAGCAGTGTCTACGAAGTGGAATCTAAAGGCCATTCCTGCTACTGCTGATAAACCAGTGCCCATTTTGTGTAGGAATACCGTAGACATTCACATCTAACTAAACCAGGCCTGCAGCAGCTTTCTTCTGAAAATGAGCGCAATCGTAGCATCGGTGGCACAGAATTCAGCTCTGTTTATAAAACCATTAGGTACAACTGTTTGACTTGCGCGATTTGTACCGTATCTGGAAAAGCAGTGTTCAGTGTTCATTATGGGAAAGTACTCTGTGGCTGAAGATTCACTCACACTCTCGATTTACAAAATAAATGGTCAGAGCCTTCAAATTCATTTTTTGACCCGGTAAATTCGGTATCTATCGTGCTTTTTTTCCAACGACTCTACTGTGGAAAATGAAGCCTTTATTGTTGATCGATCACATCTTTAGGATGCAACTTGCATGTTACTTCCGCTCAGTATCGCAATAAATAATTTGAGTGCAATTTGTTTTCGCAGTAAACTGGCAGTGACTTACCAATCTGAAAATCAGTTTCACTCTCCCAAATGGCTCTGGTACCAATTAGCCGATCCCGGGGGATGGAAGGTGTGAGCGACACCCGATCCGTAATTTGACCCCCTTGTATGTGATGCTTGTGTCCGAAATGCCTTTGGAAGTGATTTCGTATTCCTCTCATCATAAACGTTTTTTTCAGGAGACTAAAAATACGTACTCATTTCTCGCCGAACCCGAGGACAATCTGGCTAGTTATGATTGCCGAGCTTCGAACAGAGTTGGCCAGGAACCACAAACACGTTCAATACACGTGAAAGTGGCTTGTAAGTGGCGATGTTACATTAGCAGGACTATGTGGACATGATGATGACAAATGCTGTTACAACTTATCGTCAATCCGGCTCATTTAGATGCACCACAAGCAGTGGAAGTGCTCGGCGAAAGCAATATTCGACAAGGAAGTGTCACTGTCGTGCAGTGTCGAACAAAGTAACCCCTTTTTCGCATTTTTATGAATTAGAAATATTGATTTTGCATATTGTTAAAACTAGCGGTAGAGAGCCTTCAAAATTTGTTTGCTCTGTTATCTTGCCGCACTACGTAAACTCCCTTCCTTTAAACGTGAAGAGCATCAGGTGCGGACCATACACCACAAGTGACTACGACCTCCACAAAGCGTAAATGCTTTCTCCCAATGAAATGATTACCCTGTTGCAGTTGTATTCCATCCGTTGCTACTAATTACAAATATCATTTACCAAATCGGCTATCACCATGTACCAGGGTCACATGAAGACCGTCGTCACTTGTGGTGTATGGTCTGCACCCGACGTTCTTCTCGTTTTTTGAAAGGGAGAGTTCCTTAAGTCAATCTTGCGACGCGCCTGCCGCACGTTCAACCCCGCCTCTAAAATTATGTAGAAAAGGACGTTGAGCAGAGAATAGTTAGCGAATATATGCTGAAACAGCGAATTTTACGCTATTTTAGCTTTCTTCGCTATTCGCTTTGCTCTCAAATGCAATATTTCCACCGCCTTCAAATATAGAAATTCACGACCAAAATTCCATATAAGCTCCCTCCTCCCCATGCGGGAAGTACGACAACGTGGAACCTCGACTGTGACTCACTTTAGCGTTCAGCCAATTAAGTTCAACGGTGTGGCTAAACAATCCTGCTTTTGAGTCCCTATCACATCTACCCCTTGTTCACAAATTTGATGGGTCCTTTGCTGGCATTTTGTTGTGGGAGGATTTCAATTCGTCACTCTTCCTCTCCGTTTACGTTCTTATAACGAATCATATTATCTCCAAAGAGAAGTCTAGAAAGCTCAAAGGTTTTGGTAATCTTTTGACCGAGTGAATTTGACGCTTTATTGGGATGGAACTTCTCTCGTCTATAATCCTGTTCTGGT
Organism: Ostertagia ostertagi; assembly: GCA_036418205.1. Lineage (NCBI taxonomy): Eukaryota > Metazoa > Nematoda > Chromadorea > Rhabditida > Trichostrongylidae > Ostertagia > Ostertagia ostertagi. The sequence goes on along the minus strand of MU868453.1, from coordinate 35,185 downwards.
CTTGAGTCCGGCCAAAAATGAGCGTGCGGCCAAACGATAATTGCTTAATTGATGGTCCGCGCACTTCGTTACGTCATCGACAATCGTGGAAGGGATTTGCCCAACTGTCAACTGACTTTCAGAATAGATGTAATTGATGAATTGATAGTAATTGAATGATCACAGACTGTCAATTAGATGTGGTCGAGACAAGTGTGGTAACGAATGTGATTGAGAGAGAAGCAAATAATGTCTGCATTTACAGACCATCGAATCCTGTATCGCGAATCTCCTGGCTTGTCAATGGTCATCCCGTACCGGCCACTGTACAAAGTGAACATCAGCAGGTAACCAGAATCAACAACTTGGCAAAATGCACTTATTTGATACCATACTTAAAATTCAACAATATTGTAAGCAGCCCTAGAGCGTGGAGGCATGTTTGGTGGCAGATGAAATGAGCTAAAAAATTGTATGTCGCATGCTCTCTAGGGAGCCCTAACATAGCTGTGATTCTGTAATTTTACGTGGGTTGAAAAACGCAAGAAATTACTCCCCACTTTCTTCATTTTTCAACATTCAAGTCCGACAACCATGTATGCTTTCACGCCTGAAAGACCCTAATTGTGGAGGAACCCTGGAATTTCGAAGGCGTTATTATGTGAAAATGAAATGGTGAAATTTTTGCATTTCAGTCTTATGGAACGATGTCGATATCGAACTTAACAATAAATACTAATGAAGTTGTTGCTGGTAAACATCGGATGACTGTTGAGTGTAATGCAAGAAATGACGAAGGCACGACCTCAAAACAGCACGTGATCAAAATTCTCGGTAAGCGTTTTCTAACAAGAAGATTTCAGCGTTCAGGTTTACAGTGTTATTGATTTAGCCCCACCAATGCCTCCCCGGATTACTGGACTCGAGGAGGGTATACATTTGGAAGGGCTTGTGCTCAATGTCACATGCGAAGCTCACGGAGGAAATCCACTTGCTGACATCTCGTGGTATAGAGGATACGATAAGGTATGTGAAATCCAAGTAGAGAGTTCAATTTATGTTACAAAGCTGTAAAGAAATTTGGGAAATGATTGTGTTTGAGCGTGTACCGAAAGGAAAGCGGAGACCCCGATGGTCAAAGGTGAGATTCCTAGCAAGTTCTGTGGTCGTGCAATGTTGTTGTGATTGGTGAAATTTCCCGAGATGAAAATAGCGAGTGCTGATCTTCCCTTGTGATGCGACCTTTTAAGGTTTCGATATTAAGCTTCATCATGAATCTATCCAGTCGCCTGTACGCATCCATGTTCAATCCGCGGGCGTATTTATCTGTATTTACAGCTGACTGAATAGGCTCTCAGTGAATGACGCTTTCTCGAATGTTGGAGTTATTCAGTCGAATGCCAGTATATGATGAGCACTTGTAGTAACCAGGGTCAAGCATGGCGTCGCCGAAAATCCCCTAATACGACTCCCCCTCCCCTATATGGGACACCTACACACAAGGAGAACGTGTGAAGAAATATAAGCGCTGTTGTTGCGCGTACGTTGACAAGAACGAGCGCCAAGGCTTAGGCTAGAAGTTGAAAATCGCACCACTTTTCAAACAGGTGTAGCTTTCTCCAGAATAGACTTCACAGCAAGGGACACGATTGAAGAATCTGTTGCACCTCCTAAATACTATGATACTTTGACTTGGCTGCATACAGCGAGAGACCTATCCTTCAAATTAACGCGGAACTTTTTCAACAAGCATTTTTCACCATTTCACGAGTACGCAATTTCACTTCCGACTCACCGTACTCATAGTATTTACTTACGAACATCATCTTTTTCCGAAGAGAGCAAGACACTGAAAGGTAAAAGATATCTCATTCTAAAGCATTCATCATCAGTTACTTTGTAAACAAAACGCTTTAAAAATAGCCGCGTAACAAAGAATAATTTTGCAACTCGACGCAATTTCGATGAACTATTTGAATCTGTACTTATGCTTTTTGTGAAAGGGATGTGGTATTTGCTCACAAATTGAGGTAGAAAGCTTTTTTTCCGTTATGGAGTGGGTTTTCATATCATTGTCTAGAACTCCGGCCCTGGTATGCCACTAGAATTCACGAGGGAGCCCATGACTTTGGAATGCACCACAGTCTTGACTCCCAAAAGGGACCGCAGAAGCGTTGTAGTGATTTCATGTATGTTCATGCAATGTTTTGTGGAAGCCAGCATATCTGCTCCTACATAGTCTGATGTGTCAGTCTATGTTTGCAATGAATTCTCATACACTGCATTAGTAACACGTCTGCATCATTCTACCTGTGAAGACCCTCTGTATGACGCGCTTCTACAAATCATAAAAAGGCATCAGTATCGCTTCTGCCAGTTCTCAGCTCAACCCGTCTTCCTTTTCTTTTAGAGGGACACCATGGCTTCTTCCTGATCTCTTCACTTATGACCCCTGCCCTCCTCGCAGCTTGAACACAACCTCGTTCCGGATTCCACAACGCATGCTTGACCCTGTCCAACCTACCTTTTAGCTCCATTCTGTAGTTGGAAACACTTCTCATAATAGTGGATGCTTGAGATGTCTGATTTTAGATCCCTGGTGCACGGTCTTCAGTTT